>PVQB02000177.1:0-60980 GCA_002980475.2 Fusarium beomiforme
CCTCTCACCCAACCCCCCAAGACCCTCCTCACATCCTCCTCCTCGCCTCATCATCCGGCCACCTATCAACACTCGTCCCCCTCCCGGAAACAACATACCGTCGTCTCCTCAGCGTAACAAACCAGCTCCTCCCCGCGCTCACACCGCACGGCGGTCTCAATGCCAAAGCGCACAGATTACCCGATGGTACGCGCCCTGTGGGCGTAGAGGCAGCGGGTGGAAGGGCGATTGTGGACGGCGCTGTTCTTGCGAGGTGGGCCGAGTTGAGCGCTGCGAAGAGGGCGGAGATTGCGGGTAAGGGTGGGTACGATGGTATTGGGGAGTTGAGGGAGGAGCTTGAGGGTGTTTTGGGTTGGAGTGGGTTGTCGTATTTCTAGTTGTCTTGGACAGAGTTGCGATGTTTGTCGCTATTTAGCTTGGCATATGTGCATAGTAGTGCGATGGTCACCTACAACCGACTGGAGAGTTGTTCATCTTAGAAAACTGAATATCATGGTTAATCTAGCAATTCACCGCCAATCATCAGATGCTCGTGCGTGTATGTCGAATAATGCGTCTTTTCAAGGAGTGATACCAATCACAGTTGTATATACATACGTACTGAGACCCATCTACAAGCAAAGGAAAGAGACAAAAAATGAAGAGTAAAACTTTTGTTTTTCCAAGTCTGTTTCTGCCATAAATCCGGACAGGCCATAACCAAACATATATCCTAAAGCGCCTGTCTCATCAAGTCCTGACTGATCTTTACGTCATTGCTCGCCCAAACCCTTCTCCCTATATATAAATCCCAAGAAATAACGCCAGTACCCATCCGAGTTCATAATCCTACAAAAGAATAATCACAATGTCCAATTTACTCGACCTCCGCCTTCTTGCGTCGCATGCTGCCGAATCGTCGTCGAATACCGTCACTCAAGCGATGTCGGCCCGTCGAGTTGTTGCGGCGAATATCAGTGCCGTTTGAAAACTCGGGAGTTGTTCGAGGGTTCTCGCTAAAGCTTCGGTTGTGGCTGATAGGAGGACGCTTGCTGCCTCGCATGTTTGATGAAAGTTCGTACTCGACGGGCTCACCTCGACGGAGGCGCTTTTGCTCCTTGAGGTCCTTCTCGTATGTATAAGAAGGTTCGCCCTTGCCCTTGAGGTCATCGGGGTGGTATTGCTGTTCATGTTAGCAAAAGCTCCATGGTTGCATCACAGAAGATTACTTACAATGCCATCCCAACGTTTGTATGCGCCACCGACGGCGTCGGGCTCTCTCATGAGATCAGCACCCTCCTCGTAGTCAATAACATTGCCGCTGATATCCCGCTCACCGGCGGGAATGTCAGCGGTGCCTTGAAGCGGCATCTTTCTGAGCAGAGCATCTTGAATGTTTTCTCTGGGGGTAGCGCGAAGAGCTTCCCGGTTCGAGTCTTCAACAGCAGCAACAGGTGAATACATCTTGTTGCGGTTGCGGCTTGCGAGGGTGGCGTCATAGGGACCGCCATGATGATACATCCCGCCAATAGTATCGAGAGCATCAATTGTGTCTGTCATAGGCATTTGCTTGCGACGAAGATGGGGAGCGCGATCGGCTGCGCGAGCCTCCTTTCTAAGGATGTCAAGAGGACGGTGAGACATGTCGCCGGGATATCGTTGAATCAGTGAACGTTGTCGCGAAACTCCGGCGTTACTGGCACTGAAACTGCGATTGTGCTGAGGGGGAGGTCGATTACGCGGAGGCGGAACTCGAGCACTGCTTGAGCGATTGACAGAGGAGCTGAATGGGTCACGACGATTCTCGGATGGACCTGGGGGGGAATCCGGAGGAGATACTGTCACTGAGGGAGCAGAAGATTGACGGCGCGCAGCTGCAGCGTCTGAAAAAGGGTTCGAGGAGTGGAAGCTGTCGCGGGTTGGACTGGCAGATGTTGGAGGAGTAGGATAACTGCCTTGGCGATGTCTGTGGCTTGATTTGTGCTTGTGCTGTCTTTCGGGAGAATGTTCTCTGTTTGAGTTCGAACTTGAGCTTTCAAGCGAAATGTTGCGAAGCTGAGCGGCGAGATTATGAGATGCGCCGATTCCGGTATCTTGGTTTGGTTCAATGTCGTTCAATGGGTCAAGAATGTAAGCCTTGGCCTATGTAATTGAGTTAGAAAATCTGCGATACAGAGAAATGCAAAACAAAGTTAAAGTGAGCGATTGCGCAAAGATATTGTGTCTTTGTAAGTGGTCTGCTTCTTAGCGGAACGTCATCGGGCTTGCGTGGACAGCGGGTTGTGGTACAGAGCGCTACGTAGGAATAAAGTCGCTGCTTGGCAAACAGCCAAGCAACGTCAAGATTGGAGCCCGATGCAGGGATCTGCATTGACGCAACAAAATACGGCGATAAAGGGTCCCTGACGTTCGTTCCATCATTGGCAGGCTTGGGATGACGTTGGGGAGAAGCGGGCAGAAAGTGATCGGCTGTGACCAAGAAAACAGAAGAGGAAAAGACTGGGTCATGACAGTCCACGAGCGATCTTAGCTCAGGTAAGGGTCCAGTCCAGAAACTTACCCATTGCTTGTCGCTTGAGTCCTTCTTCATTGTGGTGTCTTTTCTGGAAGGACGAAATGGGTTCTGGGAAGTTGTTTAGTCCCCCGCGAAAGTGTCGTTGGATCGAGGCGCTAAGACAATGGTGATCGAGGTGGATGAAGCGATGAGATTGTAGTTGCAGGCAATCCGTAGTCGAAGAGGCCAGCTATTGCGACTTGTTCTTTGTGTTACTCGAATATTCTGATGCAATTTGTTGGGTTGTGGTCGCGGTCGATTTGCTTGTAAATGCGACGTATCAAAGTGACTGATTGATCGATTGATTGTGTTTCGGTGTAAGAGACAAAGTTTGGAGAGAGGACCAGGGACAGGGTGACCAAGGTGGGAGGAGATGCAGCTCATTTATCAATAACAGAAGACACAGCACACGCACAGCCTAATCCGTTATTAGAGAGACAACAGAAAGATTTTCTTAGCTGCGTAAGGTACGGGACAGGTACGGGCAGGTACAGGCCAGAGAAAGTGAGGTAGGGTTGTAGATCATGGAGCGGTCTCGTCCCCTCCAAGCCAAGCCATCATGCGCCCATTCACAGAGTCTCACGGTGCATCCTCTAGCGGGGAGGGGCACTTCCCGTCCCCTCGTGATCCAAATTCTAATTCAGTCTCTCTCTGCTAACTAACAGTTCAGTTCAGTTGTCCAGTCCAGTCCAGCCGCTACATCCGCTTGTGTTCTGGCTCAACGCTATCGACGCCTCTTCAAACGAATCAGGGACTCTCCAGGTAAACGGGTTCGTCTTCCTTTTCCATCTTGGGTAGTGGGAAAACATGGAGGAGGGGCGGTAGTCGTCAGTCAGTCACACTCAATTTCGGTCCCGCACGTCAATGTCATTGTCAAATGTCAGTCAAATCACTCTTGTCCCTCTCTCACACTCGAGCAACGCTCGGTCGGTCGATCGGCTTTGCTCAACTTTGCTCTCCCAATCGCGGCACACTCGGAAGTAATGGATTCAAGACGACGTCAGCTACACGAGGTTTTGAAGCCTCAACGCGCGTCCCATCAAGATAAAAAGATAGACTAAATGGCTTAGCAGTGGAGTGGGCGCATTTGAAAATTGAATGATGGAATGACAGCTGTTGAGCAGTAATTGCAAGGGAACCTCACCATAAGCAGTCACCTGATGCATCAAAAAACCAGGAGCAGAACCAGCATCTCGGTCACTCACTGCAGGCAAACCTTGTGCAAGAAAAGGGTCTTCGCCTAACAAACTCGCTACTGCTTGTAGGGACTTTTTAGCCCCGACAGGTCATTAATGTTCCCCTCTCCGATGGAATGGCTTCCCGTTGGTGTTTCAAAAGGCTAAAAGTACCGGATGACAGCTGGCGGACCCCGACGCCCAGGCCACCGTGATCATGCCCAGTGGAGACGACGAGTCCAATCCGACAATAGAGATATTGACCGCTACCTCTGTGCGCAGCATATGCATAAATGAATTCAATGCCGATATCTGCAATTGACCTTGAGGGTAAAGAGTTCTACTATTTCATCGCATGGAACAACCGTCGAAGCTTTGACATTCTTGTTCCTGAGCTTACCAAGACATCGGTTGAAATGCACGTGTTGAATGGCAGTACTAGTCGGCCCTGTAGAAAAGTCGCAGACTCTCTGCACCCTCAATTTCATATTTTTAGCATTTAGGTTTGTACCTTTCTCAATGGCACCTTGCCCAGATCGTCCGATGTCTGGATATCTCGGCCAAGAAACTCTGTTGGCTTGCCCACAGAACTGACGCATCTTATCAACCATGACGTCCCATTGCTACCCTACGTCGATGCTTGATCAGCAGCAAAATGTGCTGTAGATAACCGGGACATCGGATCTTTACGTTACATTGCATTCATTACCAAGATGAGTCAGGTACGGCAGACGATTACACCAGCAATCGTAACAGATTCGTTCATCATACCGTTGAAACGGGTCCGAATCCAAGGTGAAAGACTGACATCGAACCCCATCGTCGTCACTCGTCGTTCACACTGACTGCCCCACCGACCGGGAATAATTGCCGCGTAACAAAGCCAAACCAAACACAATTTAGACAACCTATCAAGGCCGAATATCCGCTCTCACTAGAGATAAAAAGAAAACACGAAAGCCTGCGTCTGTATGACGTACATGCAACTCCGATACGGAACAGCGGATTGAATCAATCAATGGCCCTCGTCGACTACTCCTCCTCTTCAGAGTCCGATGAGAGCTCCGGTTCCGCATCCCACCATGTCAAGCGCCGGAAGGGACTTGACGGCATCGCGGCCCACTCCGACGGACCTTCTGGCTCCGTGACCAAACATGCAGATGCTTCGTCTATGCCACCGCTGCCCGATACCTTTCATGATCTGTATGCCTCTACTGTTCGACAGAGTGTCGTTGATGATCCGAGTCTGCATCAAGGGCGGAAGCGCCAAGTTCCTCATGTAGTTGGTAACTGGCCCAGTCACGTTTATACAGAATGTAAGTTTCAGACGTCGCGTCTCAATCCATGCACAGCTGACTTGAGTTGCTCAGGGCATCCCTCTACAACACAACATCGCTTATTGACAAACCTCATGGCTGACATTGAGAAGGAAGTGTCAAGTGAGATCAAACTTCATAACTTCTTGACAAGCGAACTAGGATCACCGCTACCCCTTCATATCAGTCTGTCTCGGCCTTTGTCCCTTACTACAGGGAACAAGGACGAGTTCTTGGACAAAATCACAGAAAGCTTCAACAACAGTGGTATCGCTCCCTTTGTTGTTCGACCACAAGGACTCGCATGGTACAGATCACCAGATTCCGATCGCACATTCCTCATTCTGCGTGTCGCCAGTGGTCCAAAGCCCTCCATCAACAGTAAAGACGGAGTGAAACCGTTGAACCCAGAACTTACCTCGCTGTTGACAAAGAGCAACGCGATTGCAACTCATTTTGGACAACCGCCATTGTACCAAATAAATGCCAAGGAGCCAGTGGGAAGTGCATTCCATATATCCATCGGCTGGACATTTCACCTCCCAGCTGATGAAATGTCGCTCAAGACACTGCGACTGTTCAGACAACCCAAGTTTGAAGAAATACAAAAATGGGAAATCAGCGTCGCAGGAATCAAGGTCAAGATTGGAAATGCCGTGAACCATATTGTGTTGAAAGAGCCCGGTCGAGGCGGAGGATCCTCAAAGTCCTCGGCTTTCCTCAAGCCATGACATAGCTGGTCCATGTCGTCATCGACTGTATTTACAAAAGTCATACGTTGTTTGCGCCAAGAAAACAGCGGGTTTCCATGTCAGAACAAACAAAGTCATACAAATACTCAATCATCCAATACCAGGATGAAACGGGTGGATTGTCTCGGGATTGCCTTGAGCTCGGTTATCATTCTAGAATATTGTGGTCATAAAGTTTTGGGTTGCTCCAAGCTACCGGAGATCAAATTCGAGACATGATGTCTTACTGGCCCAATCGAGAAAGGCAACATTGTTTCCCCGTGCGAATCGGGTGTCTGCGGACTCTGAGCAAGCGAAGCTAGGCAACTCAAAAACAACACCGGATGTCCGGAGAATTCGCAGCACAATGTGACATCGTGCATATTGACATGACGTGACATCGGCTCTTGAAAAAGGAAGCAAGGGAGGGCCTCGAGCTGAGAAGAGGATACACTAGCTGAGCATGGTAGAATGTGAGATGAGACCATTACAGCAGCATGATATGAGTGCTAGATTTCTACACTGGACTTGAGGGATGGAAATGAAACATGTGTTGGTCCCACGTGAGTTTAATATTAAGGCTTTTCAGCTATTTAGGAAGAAACAAAAAAAATGCCAGTTGAAACTATTTTACGTTATCTCTTGCTATCGGCTTTAGTCATTGATAGATGTGAATAGCTTCACAAATTTCAGACAAAGTTGGGGGTCACAGGAACCTAACGCACGGACCGCTTTCGCTTGTCATTGAGGCTGGCAACGGCAGTGACAAAGTCCCAGAAACGCAAAGCCTGGCTTGTTTTGAACGCACCAACTGTTCAACGGTCGTAGGTCCCTGGAAGCATCCCTGTCAGTGAGATTGGGTAATCAACGCTGTCGATCATTTTGAATTGGAGGGGTAGATTTGATGTAAAAGATCACGACTGGGAGGTTTCATGTAAACAAAAGCCGTGACTTGTTGATATTCACATAACACTCTGATTTAGGGAAGTAGATGAGAGACATTGTGGAGGCTATGCTTGAGTTGGGGAGAAACAACATGATTAGACATGGCTAAAATAGGCATCATGCTGCAAGATAAGGCCGAATTTGATGGTTTTTTATTCGTGAATGGCAATGCAAAAAGGGGATTTATTTGGTGTTGCTTGGGAAGTTGAAGCGTTTGTTTACTTTCTCCAAGCCACCAAACCCACCCCTCGTTACTCACTGACCAGTGAATGCCACTGTGAACCACACCAACCCGGCAAGAGGGAACGCACGCCGTTGGTGCTTTCCTGTCCAATCTATTGCCTTCCATTTCAGTCACGATCGCCCTCTCAACACCATCACCAAAATCTTTCTTTATTTTCTCTCCTTCTCACCTCACACTCTTCTTCCCCATCCCTCTTCCTCTTCACTTCTACCCGCAAGGAGTTTACCGGTTCTTTCCATCTCGATCGTCTCTTCAATACGAGATTATCCTGGTTTTCTTCACGGTTCTTTTTATCATTCACGAAACTGAACTTTCCGGTTGCGGCTTCATCCGCCTCTAATCGTCTGTTTTTTCCCCGACCGAGGCTCCCAAACCTGGTTCTAGACAAGAGCCCCATCCAAGTTTCTACCCCGGAAGATCTTTGACCGCCTCCGAGAAACCCAACCTCGCGCTGCAAGATTTACCTCCCGCCGATCTCGCGTGACAGACAACCCATTTGCAAAACATTTCGCAGATCCAGATTCACTCCGTCTCCTGAACAAACAGCAACAACGCCGCCCCAGCATCCACACTGCAAACCATTGGGGAAACACGGAGACTCTGTTCTGTTTTTTGACCCGCCCTCACCAATCGATCGATCGGCCGAAGCTCTTGTGCCCCTCCCCGCACCCTCGAGCTGCCCCCCTCTCTCTTAACCAGCAAAAACACCGCCAAAAATGCCTTTCGACATCGATACCGCTCGTCGGAATAAGACGCCCCGACCTCTCTCAGACGCGGAGCGCGCCCGCGTAGAAGAGTTCATCGACTCGATCCACTACTCTGCCCGATACTCGGATAGCGAATATGAATACCGTCATGTTCAGCTCCCCAAAGCCATGCTCAAGGCCATTCCCAAAGACTACCACGACACCTCCAAGGGTACCCTCAAGCTCCTGTGGGAGGAGGAATGGCGAGCTCTTGGCATTACTCAGGTATGACATCGCGCCCTTGTCAACACGTGCCTGCATTGTTGGCGAGGGGTCAGCATTGGAAGCAATCAGGGCTAACAGTTGTAAAGAGTCTAGGATGGGAACACTACGAGGTCCACGAACCAGAACCGCACATCCTCTTGTTCAAGTATGTTGTCATGGCAATCCCCATGCTTTGATGTCTCCCTGGCTAACGTGAATCCAGGCGACCACTCAACTTCCAACCCCCTCAGTAATCGGCCAGACACACGATTCAGATTTCCCCCAATGTACCATACATATTTACTGCACAGCGCCCTCTTGTTGGTGCCATACTCAAGCTCAGACGGAGGTTTTTCCCACGTCGGCTCACGATTTTACGGTCTGCACATTCACGTTTGAGATATAAAGAGAGAAGCAAAAAGAGACTTGATTGGTTCAACACGTTCGCAACGTCCCGTCCCATTCAGTGCTCGGTAGCAGGCCTTGGCCTTGTACCATTGCTATGATGCGCGATTCCCTGTCGAGAAGTAAAGGGAGGCAAATTTACCAATCTCCTGGGTCGATGTCTGTGTATGACGCATGGACACTGGGTTGTTGTCCGAGCGGCAGGGCGATCATGACAGAGTGGATGGGCCCTGGGATGATGGGGGAGTCAAGATTTGGATCCGCCATACCCTAGCCAAGACATGGAGAACGTTATAATACGGAGTTGACTAGGATCTGGAACGATCCGGGAAACGCGTCGCGCTCGGTGTTTTGGTTTGGCTGGGCATTTCGACGAGTTGTTTGGTGGTCTGTTTCTAACGTGTGTTTATTTATTGAATGTCTCT
Source organism: Fusarium beomiforme (assembly GCA_002980475.2). Classification (NCBI taxonomy): domain Eukaryota; kingdom Fungi; phylum Ascomycota; class Sordariomycetes; order Hypocreales; family Nectriaceae; genus Fusarium; species Fusarium beomiforme. Next base: position 8,725 of record PVQB02000177.1, read on the forward strand.
GATTTGGGGAGGGGGGATTTGCTCAGTGATACCATTCTTCTACAAGTGCATGATGGGGGACAAAAATGGGCTTTGTGGTGGAGGTTGGGTCCAGAATTACTTGGAGATGATGATACAGCATCGCATAGTCATAGGTAAACAAGATGATCGATTTACTGTATGTACAGGTTACTGTTTTGTGGTGATGTCCTCATGTGGCGTTTTCGGTGAATGAGCCGTCAATCATACAGTAGAAGGCGGCTGATCCCAGAGCCACGGATGTGAATGCGCCACAATTGTGAAACAGCAGATGAGAAAAGGGAGGATGTTATACGACGGTCTTGGTTGGATGGGAATGTTACGGGCAGTTAATATACCATTATGCAACTTGGAAATATCCTTAAAATACAATGCTTAAAGCCTATAACCCCGCTCCTCCCGGTCGTTCAAAATTTGAACATGTGAACACGCTACTCAGGTTACCATCTGTTTGCAAGGTGCAAGGATATTTTATCGATTACAGTTCTTGCTCAGGCCTAGTAGAAACGATGCCTATGTTCAAACCGATAGTTCTTCCCCCATTTGACCAGTGGTAGGGGTCGGCCGTCAGTGGGGTTTCCAATGTCTCACTTGGCCCGGCACCGTAGCTCCACCTACCTAGTTAACCGTCGTGGCTTATGGTACAGCCGAATGTGAGAAGCAGGCTATAGACTGGACTATCGCGGCGTAGCTTCTCCTTTTGACCAAGCCACGCCCTCTTCCGGAGACGGCGAGACAACTTTGGTCAAAATATGACCACGCCATATCGACTTGTCAAAGCTGAATCACATCTTTCAACCGCTCTAGGCGTTTCACAGAGATTCAGCATGCTGGGCATCAACTGTAAAGGTTTCAACGATCTGCCTGGTGAGTCGATGAACAACCAGATGCATAAGTGCAATCAATGAGTCGCAAACCCTCATCTTCTGCTACATGATCTTCCAAACCACCTTTTCGAGTTCTAAGACCTAGTCCTGTCCGTTGTGATCTATTCGCACCACCACCAACATAAGCGCCAACACGTGCCAGCAGAATGCCTCGCGGTTCTACTACAAAGTCAGGTTCAGAGTCTCCTGAAGCAAAGTCTGTCTTTGCGTCAGACATGCCTCAGAATGGTCCGCGTACTTCTTCCTCCGTCAACGGGGCTTCCTGGCAACAAAGGGCTTGCAAGGATGTGGTGCCTTGGAAGCTTGAGAATAAGTCAGTTTCTGGCGGTATGATGGCCAAACTCGGTCTCGGTTACGCAATTGGGCCAGATAAGGTTCCCATTGTCTTTACAAACGAACAGAATCTCTGGAACGGCACCCCGCAAATTCTCAGCTACTTCTTCATGGGCGGAACTGAGCTACAGCAAGAGAAGGTTACGCGAGCAATTGAAGAGTGGACCTGGTATGGCAGTGTTGTCTTCATGGAAGCGTCTTCGCCCAGGGAAAGCAACGTGAGAATTACCTTTGACCCTAACGATGGAAGCTGGTCTTACATCGGTCGTCAATGCGATAGCATTCCAGAAACTGAGGCCACGATGAACCTAGCCTGGCTGGACAGGTTCTCGCCGATGACCGCAAACGAGAGAGCCGTCATCCTACACGAGTTTGGCCATGCACTGGGTCTGCTCCATGAACATCAGTCCCCAGCTCACGGAAATAAGGCGGTTCAGAACGTCGATGCAGCTTTGGAGCTTTACAAAAGAACTCAAGGCTGGACGAAGGAACAAATCTTTGATCAGGTCATCTACGTCTACAACAAGTCTGATGTCTCCAACTATTCGCAAGTCGATGTCCAGTCCATTATGCACTATCCCCAGCCAAAGGAGCTCACGGGTCTTGATATGGATATTCCATACAACGAGAAGCTTACAGACCTCGATAAGGCTTATATGATTCTGCAATATCCTCGGAAGACCATGCACCCCAAGGCAGCAGCAGAGGGGTGGAGCATCGAAAGGGCATTGCAGGTTATCGGAGCTCCGCCAGATATCACTCACAAGGTTCTCACCTACATCAGAGCGGACCGTGACGACTTCGGCGACATTTCTCCCGTCAATATTCGAGAAGTCATCAAGAAGTGGACACGTGCCAAGTACGGCCTTGTCTAGGGAGGCTCGGCCTCCGCATCAGTTGGCCGGTCTCACACCATTGCTGAGCTCAATCTTCCAGCTCGTATGACTGCATACAAAGACATCTTCGCATACGAACTAGACGGAAGCCTCTCGCGCTTTGACAAGCCTGTCGTGGTCAACGAGGCAGAATTCACCCTCACCGATGCCTTGTATCCCAGCAGCCCGATTGTAGGCGTTCCTAATGGGCAAACGCTATCACGAAACTATAGCAAGGCACTCGACAGTCTTATCCCGACCTTTGAGAGCACGGCAGTGCGCAAGCAGCGAGAGAGGATGCGTCAATGGCTCCTCAAGGAGACCAAAAAGGCAATGCTGCCTACACTGTCGATACACGCCTGGCCATACCTGGTCTGAATGCAAAGAGCGCCAAGAAGCTCTCAAAAAGCACCGGCATGGTCATCACAGCAGGGGATCCACGAACGGGCCCAAGGGCCGACCAAGAAGCGGCAATGCAGATGGCAGGACAGGCCATTGAGGTGGTCAGGAACAGCAAAAAGGACACGCTTCGGGGCATGACTCGCCTGGAGTTTTCCGAGGCATCGATACAGGCGTATCTCAATGATCGCCAGGACTGGGAGACGCGGAAACGCGGAGACGCAGAAAGACAAGATGATCTCTGAGGCTTCGAAAGAGGCCGCTACAGACCCGCAGGCTTTGAATGACTTGACTAGGCGTCTTGCGCATATTAATGCTCTTGAAGAGGCGAAGCTGGCTGCTAAGCGCCGTGACGCTGTGGTGTGAGTTTACAGTCGTACAGTGCGCGGCTTCTTGGGACATTTGGTTATCAAGAGCGTCGCAGAGTCATTGCAAGATGCGAAAGACTCACTAATTGAATCTGCTCTTTCATCTCTCTATACGGCGTCCTCAGTCTATCCCGCGGCCATGCAGCCCACGGATTGGTTCCAAGCCCTCGACGCCGGCTTCACGCGCGAGGAGTTCTCTCAAGATCCCTCACTGATCAAGGCCGCAATCAGGGCAAAGGCTTAGCTCATTGATAACCTAGAGAATCAGATTGCCAACCTGCGCGGCTTCAACAAGGGCGATCCCGCCGCCGCAAGGCTTGCCATGAACAGCGCTGCTGCTCAACGAGAGACCGCCATTGCGGAAATGTCCAAAAAAATATACCGCTTCTACGATATTGGCCGTCAAGCTGATAATAAGCGCTACAGCCCGTCCCGCTACTTCAACAGGCGAGGGACTCGCATCAGCGGCCATTAAGCAGATTACGGCGAAGACTGATATCTAGCTACATAACGATATGAAAGCACACAGGTATACAACGCAGTAAAGTCCATGTAAAATATAATGCTGAAAAGAATGTTATCTCACACTCCTGTATGCCTGACCTCTGGCAACAACGTTTATTGGGCAAGGTCAAATTGATGTGCAGTAAAGCAGCGCTAGCTTAGGTTCCAGGTCAGAAACGGATTTGGGGGGGCCAGATTTGTTGGGAGTGGCTGTTGATGTAAATAAAGATGAGATAGACATGAGGAGTTGATCAGGGACCAAGTCAAGCCATGACCCGGTAGATCGTCTGATGTTGGTCCGAACATGTCCTAAATCCGTTAGAATGCTTGCAAATCAGCTCAGACGGGGGACATGCTTGGTAATTGGTTGTTTTGGACAGATTTCACTTACACCGTTACACTAGAGGATTATGCATACAATTGATGTCCATGGCCCAGCTGAAGCATGGCACGGTCTCTTTGCTTGCTACTAGATTGTTTCAATTGTGTCTTTTTAGCTAAGTGTTCCCTAAGAATGACGCAGTCTTTACTGAACTTTCTGTGAGTTTATACGTAGTCTTGAGGTTCTGCCTAGAGTAAATTCGGTAGAGTTCTAGATCAATTCTAAGTACTTCGCCTCACGGAAGTCGGAGCATTTCTGCATTTGTCTGTATGTGTGCCTGGATCAACAGCCAGCGTGGCATCTTTCAATACTTCGGCATGTGGCTTGTCATTCTCACACGATCGAGTTATTTATAACTCGCCCTCTCCAGTACTTGAACGAGTAAAGTAGCCCTTGAATTCATGCTCATTCTTTGTTTGAGTTTGCAACGCCGCTCGTTGCATTGAATTAAAAGTACCGTGCGACTCAATCGCGCTTTTCCACTTTGGGAAAAGTGTCCATCGCTGCCCGCCGAAGCCGTCAACCCACTCTACCTACGCCGCTTACTTTTACTTTAGTAGTTTCATACGTCGCTTCTTCTTTACAACAAAACGGCTTTGAAGACGGGACTTTTTCTTTCTTCTGTTTTTATCTCTGTACTTTTTCCTTTTCTCTGTCGCCTTTCACTCGCTGGCGATTGTAGCATCGAGTCTTTGCCTCAATTGTCTTTCGTTACGCACGATTTCAACACTCTGACTACGCTCCGGCTCGTCGCTTGAGCTTGCCAGACATTCAGCGACAATGAAGTCTGCGAGCAGACTATTCTATCTTTCGGTGTTTGCCCTCTGGGCTGTACCTGGTTCTTGCGAGATCTCCAACGATGAATGCCATGTACGTTATCGCCACCCACGCCACCCCGCAGGTTCTTCTGCTAACACGTTGCTAGATCTCACCCAAGTCGATCGTTGACGATGCCTGCGCCTCGTATGCGACTCTCGAAAAACTCAACGCCCAGACCAAACCCGCCGTCGACGACCTCACCCACAACACCGACTTCTTCTCCCACTACCGAGTAAACCTCTTCCACAAGAAATGTCCCTTCTGGAACGACGAAAATGGCATGTGCGGAAACATTGGATGCGCGGTCGAGACGCTAGACAACGAGGAGGATATCCCCGAGATCTGGCGTGCTCATGAACTCGGTAAACTGGAGGGTCCTCGCGCTAAGCATCCTGGAAAGAAGGCGCAGCGCCAGCATCCTCAGCGACCTCTTGGAGGCAGTCTCGGCGAGAACGTGGGCGAGAGCTGTGTTTTCGAGTACGATGATGAATGCGACGAGCGTGATTACTGTGTTCCTGAGGACGAGAGCGCGAGCTCAAAGGGCGACTATGTGAGCTTGGTTCGAAACCCCGAACGATTCACTGGATATGCGGGCGATGGAGCCAAGCAGGTCTGGGATGCTATTTACAGAGAGAACTGTTTCCAGAAGAGCTCGTTTTCCAAATCTGCTGATCTTGGTCAGTCTGGTTGGAACCGCGGCCCTGCCGCACAGGACTTCAAGCAGATTCTCGATGCAGCGGGTCGTCAGGCCCAGCTTGAGGAGCGTCGGCAAGAGAACCCCAACACTCCCTTTGTCGCAAACACTGGTTTTGAAGTTGACGACGAGTGTCTTGAGAAGCGTGTGTTCTACCGTGTCATGTCCGGTATGCACGCCAGTATCAGCACCCATCTCTGCTGGAACTTTCTTAACCAGACTACTGGCGAATGGAGCCCCAACCTATCCTGCTACGAGCATCGTCTGCATAAATTCCCCGAGCGTATTGGAAACGTCTACTTCAACTATGCTCTCATGACCCGCGCTATCGCCAAAGTCGGTCCTTATCTTCAAAAGCAAGAGTACAAGTTCTGCATGGGCGATGCTTCCGAGGACGCCGCCACCCGCGCCAAGGTTCTAGAGGTCACCGAGAAAGCTGCCAGTGTCCCTCAAATCTTCGACGAGAGCCTGATGTTTGTCAACGGCGAGGGTCCATCTCTGAAGGAGGACTTCCGTAACCGTTTCCGCAATGTGAGCCGTCTTATGGACTGTGTCGGCTGTGACAAATGCCGTCTTTGGGGCAAGCTCCAAACTGCGGGTTATGGCACTGCTCTCAAGATTCTTTTCGAGCTCGACAACAACAGCGATGACATTCCCCACCTTCAGCGCACCGAGCTTGTCGCTCTCTTCAACACCTACGCTCGTATCAGCAGCTCTCTCCATAACATTGGACAGTTCCGCCAGATGATGGAAGAGAAGCTCCTCGCTGAAAAAGAGCAGGAGGGCATTGAGGATCTTACCAAGAAAGACTCATTCAACAAGAAGTTTGAGAAGGAGGCTGAGGAGAATCCCCAGATGGACGACGCCGTTAGGGAGTTTATCGAGCTGCGCCAGAGGGGTCCAAAGGATGATTCCATAATGAGTCGCGTCGCATTCGAACTCGCTCAGTTCAAAGCAGCTATCAAGATCATTATCAATGGATGGATGCGCACGCCCAGCGCACTGTAAGTCTTTTGCCCTTCTTCTAACTTGAAACACGACTAATAGTAGCAGGTGGCGCGTTTTTACTTCTGAGCTTCAGCGTCTTTATAGAAACTGGGTCGGTCTTCCTGTTGGGAAGCGCTGGTGGAAGGTGCAGCTACCGAACCTTGATATTGATCGGGATGAGCTATGAGATATGTGTTAGCGGTTGTTTTTTGTTGTTTTTTTTAGGTATATTTAAAAACAGATTGGCGATATGCATTATCTGGCGTTTGTGCTGTTGTTCGGGCAATATGCATTTAGTTTGGCGTTGATGGGATATTAGCTGCAATAGCGAACAGATTGTTACTGATACAATGGCTGTGGGGTCTGAGTGAATGCTGTGTCTGTGAATGCTATTTGCGTTGATTAAGGACCGCGAAATGCTACCTACTCAACAGGGCTGTCTGCAGTTGATAGGCGGGATACATCGAAGGGATTATCAGAACAATGGATGTCTTGTTCTGGCCAGCCTTTGCTTGTGCACCCAAATTGACTGAAACCAAGCCATTTCCTGAAAATTGAAAGTTGATGAATCGTTGTTACATGCACGTTTATTCTTCCCAATCACCCAGTCAGTCAGTCCACCTCAAATCGCCCTATGGCAGGTTTATCAGACTCCTTTTAGCAGGACCTATGATAGACGAAAAGCTCCTCTACTGCCGGCTGCAAACCCTGAGCGTATTAGAGAGGCTATTAACGCTCATTATGATATGGAGAAGTATTGTAACGCTCGAGATTGGAGATCCTCCATGCCACGAGGCTGTGGTGCAAACAAACTACGAGGAGGCTTGGTGGTTTCGTGCTAATTGGAAGCCCTTTCGGCTGTCAAGGGATATTGACTTTGAGGCCCCCAACTTTGGAGCAGGGATGGTGCAGCTGGGGTGCAAGGGACAGATTGTGAGTGGTGAAGTTGCAAGACGAGAGAAGAGAAATTACCATTCAAGAATGAGTTGAAAGACCAATTGACTTCAATTGAATTGTTTCAGTTCAATTAAATTGGCCTGCTCCAAAGAACAAGATTGAGAGTCTGATCAAGCTGTGTAAAGTATCATCAAGTCTGATCGAGTCGTGTAAGCCAAGACTAAACCTGCACGTCAATCACACTCGTCCACAGCATGAATCATAAACACCCATATCACATATCTCCCTGACTCTCCCCTCAGGAAAAAGCAAAAACGATTTTGTCATTTCAAGGTCCTTTTGCACACTGACCTCACAACCACTCGTCCCACATGTAACTCTGAAACGGCGGTGTTGGACTGTTGGTTACCATCTAAAACCCTTCGACCAATGATGGCAATCTCACTGGAATGGGTGTGGTAAGCTGCCTTACCAGGCTGGCGGGAACAGAGCATACTGTACCCCCTTTTACCGACAGGTCGGTTCTGCAGGCTGTACGAGGAAGGTGATACATGAACCATTGGCGGCCCCCAATTTCATTTCTCACGATGTAGACAGTTTTTCTCTTGGAGTTGCCTACACGGTCAGTTCCTCCGTCTCACCGCTACAATCTTTCTCGGAATGAATTACCAGAATTCCCAGATTAGATGAATTCGTAAGATCAGAATTGGAGTTTGGAGTTTCAAGCCTCCCCCCTGCGAACGACCCAACCTCGCGGGTTCGCTTCTAGCTCGACTGCCACACATCTTCCCCGGCCGCGGATGTGATTCCGGTGCATGGACGGGTCCCATTCTGTTGGGTCTGGCAATAACTAGAGTCCAGATGCTCGGGTCTGGTTCCTCTCTGTCGGTAACGGGAGGAGCCTTTGCTTGGCATTGTGTTATTGGAAGCCCTATAACTAGTCAGCTGGCGCCCTCGTCGTGTGCTGGGAGCAGTCTTCTTTACTTCATTGTTTGAGGCATCATGCATCTCTTGTCTGGTGTTGGTGGCTCTTGTGCTTCGACGGAGAAAGCCAATAATGTTTCGAGACGGGATAGCAGTATTTCTCTCGAAGAGAGTGCTTACAAGCGGTATGTTGCCAGCCTTATTTGTTCGATGGGTGCTAATGGTCATGGACAGGGACAATCCTGAACCGTCCAGGAATACCCTCGCTCCCCTCGAGAGTCAACACATCAAAGACCAGCATGAAGACAACCCTGAACCTGGATGTACTCTTCCTACGCCAAGCCTCGCGTCCTCGCCTTCGGTCGCAGCACCAATGGATGTCTATCTTCGGTGCGGCGAAAGCTTCGAGGCTCGATTGATGAGACTCGGCGCGATCCTGGATCAAGGCAGACAAATGTCCGAGCCCGAGAATATATCTTTGTCTCCAGAAGCTTCAAGCTGGGAGGTTGTCAATACTCCACAAACACTTGGCCCCAAAGCCCCAAGCACTCCTATTATACAGCCTTCCCTCGGCCCCAGAGCAACAGACATTCAGCCGGCGACCGCAGACCCAGACATCGAAGTGGTAGACAAGCTATCCGTGGACTCTTCCATGTCCGACCTGCTCCTACCCGATGCTTCACAGACAGTCAGCGATAGAATAGAGGGCCTAAAGCAAGCAGCCAATGAATATCGCACCGCTGCTAAGCAATTCAGGTATGCACTATGTACTCTTCATCAGTATAAGATCTAACATGATGTAGGCGCAATGACAGGACTCGCATTCGCAAGGTGGTCAAACAGAGGGCACAGAGTAGAAGAAAAGATAAGAGTAAGAGCGTATGAGGGTAGTAAGGGAGGCATTTACCCGTTGACTTGCTTGTGTGTACCTAGACTCTTTAGGGGGTAGTTTTTAATGGACGGAGTATTTGCTTGGGCTTTTCTTGCGCACTGAATCGAGAAGTACCAGGTATCGTCATCAAGAAGCTGCAGTTGGCATCGGCTCTGAGTCCTTGGTAATATCAATGGCAAGAAGCAAGGAAAAGAAGGCCAGCAAAAGCTAAACAGGTTAGTCACCCATCACGCAATGCACTCTTCTAGACACATACCAACAAGCCGCACACTCCCAAAAGGTGAAGCTCAAGCCCTCCAACCAACGCCTTCCCGCTCATCATCGTCCGCTGATGTCTCCACGTCCGAACAGCACCGAGAATAATCGTCCCAATCGAGAAAGAATAACAAGTCATGGCCAGAGGTTTCCCCGTGACAAAGTAGCCAAAGGCCTGGTGATGGCCCTCGTGCTGTAGCGAAAACAACTGAGCAACGACCGTTCCCACCATGGACATGGCAAGTGAAGTACGAAGATAGCCCAGAAACGTGCGTTCGTTTGCTATAACCCCACGTCAGTAATAGTAATGTTACCACCCTCATCCCTTTGTCAGTGCTTATAAGCAACACATGCAACTCAACCCCACGGTCGTGCACACCTCTATGCATTCCCATCTTCAAGCCCACATCACGAGACCCCTTCTCTCATGCCCGTCAAAGATCTTCCTCCAATCTTGTCACGCTTCCTTCGGTGCACATACCTAGATGATCCCTCGACGCCGAAAAGTCAACCTCGCAGCTCACATATTCCCGCCAGAACCTCCCCAGCCTTGTCCTGTGCGGCGCAGCGGGAGCATCTTGACGCACGGAGGTGTTGCTGTTTCGGGGGCTTGAATCTGAGTTGTTTCCATCCGATGTCTGAGAAGGGCGAGCAGGTGCTCGGGAGGGTTGGCGATGAGATAAGTCTTGCAGGGAGTACTCTGAGTTTGTCCTTGAGCGAAGCATGCTGTGATATGCGCGGATATAGAGATACCCTTTTGAGTATCAGATTGTGTTGTTTGATGGTTGTGATTAGTTTAGTTTGCGAGTTCATTGTTGACCTTGACCAAGAATTGCGGATGTCGGCGCGTGCAAGCGGATGCTTCCGATAGCCTTGAGCGCCGAGCCGGCCCCTCTTAGCCGGAGACCACGGAGCATGGGGAATCCATTAGACGAGCCAGAATATCTGAAACATTACTGCATTTAGATGTTTATAACATAGTGAAACATAGCATGTAATTAATACCGACAGCTTATTGAAATGTACTCTGTATGTAGTATGCTAATGTTGACGGTTGAAGGTAAGTCGGTGCGTGATTTGCCGTTGACACTCTAGCATTCCAAGCACCGCAACACCAATAAACAAACTCGTAACTTTAATCTCTAAACTCAATGATCTACTTGCATCGGCACTTTACCGGCTCTGGTATCAAAACACCCCCATCCAGAACCCGGAATCCCTTCATCATCCTCTTTAAGCCAAGGCCCGATATCCTCCCAAGTGCCGAAATTTCCACATATGGCAACTGCAACGAAAAGCATCCCTGGCTTCTATTACCTCACTGTATTCTTCTAATACAGTAGTACCCTGCCTTGCCTTGCCTCGTTAAAGTGCAATGCTTTCTGCCTTTCCGAGTTCCCCGGCGGTGCGCCCCGACCGACGATGGGAATAACGGGCCGTTGACCCGTATTTCCCGATTCGTCACAAACGTCCAATGTCCCAGGCTGTCGGGTTCTCCTAGCCATCATCCTACATGAGAACATCGTAAGGGAGCAAATGTCATCTCAGCTGGGATTATAAAGATAAGGCGATTTCACATGATCATATAGCATCACTTTGCATAAAACATGTGAACTTGACATAACCTTTTCACATTTACTATATCTACAACACTACGTGTTCTTATCTCTTCCTCTCCGGAAGCACCGGTGTCGTCTTCCGCGCTCACGGTCCGTATATACCGGCGTCCTTCGTCGCTGAAACAAAGTTCCCTATTGGGTTTGAACCTTGGCCGGCTGAAAAAGCCGGACCGTCTAAATACAGAGTCACCCGCTGCGGGGCTTCGACTCTACTGCTTATTACTGAGAGAAGCCTATCTCGACATGCGTGTTGAACCCTTGTTCCCTGCGATCGCGAGCTCGACGTGCCCTATGTCGAGGGACTTTGCTTATCCAACCCGCCGCCTCATGTTACTTAGCTACAGATGACCCTTTGTGCCACTCGCCTACGTTGTTGCGGATGGTATAAGGAAGGCGGTTATCATTTTAGGTCTCCTTGATACACACTCTTTCTCTTCGTACCTCGGTTCAAGTTGCCTGTGCTGTCTTTGTTCACTTGATATATTAGACGTGAAGCGCGGCATAGCAAGACAACGTACATGACAATTTTGACATTTGCGGTAGCACAATGAACGACACAATCACTCCTTCTACTCCTGATACGGAGTACTCTCCTCCATGTAGTCCCCAGCAAAAGATTCAGCATCTGAGAGATACTCGCTCTGCAGCAAGGGAGAAGCTGACAAGGCTGACGCTGGTGGAAAAGGCATGAGTTATTGGTTCTCTGAGGGGTTATACACTAACTAACCCTTCTAGGTCTCACTCCTCACAGCCGCAGACTTTTGGAGAACAAAAGCCATTCCTGAGAAGGGCATCCCTTCAATCAAGACAACTGACGGTCCCAATGGTGCACGTGGTGGTATATTTGTCGGTGGCACAAAGGTCAGTAGTAGACTCCCTCAGTCTTGAATCGTAACTGAACGTATAGGCTGCACTGTTCCCCTGCGGTATCTCTCTCGCAGCAACATGGAACAAAGATCTTCTCTACCAAGTTGGACAGCATCTGGCGCTCGAAGTTCGAGCTCGATCAGCAGAAATGCTCCTCGCTCCAACAGTCTGCATGCACCGTCATCCTCTCGGCGGTCGAAACTTTGAGTCCTTTTCCGAAGATCCTCTTCTCACTGGAAAATTGGCAGCGCAGTACATCAAGGGTCTCCAAGACAGGGGCGTTGCGGCAACTATCAAGCGTAAACACCATCGAAGAACTATTTGGCGGAGTATATGCTGACTGATAATAGATTTTGTCGGAAACGAGCAAGAGACCAATAGGCTGACGATAGACACGCTTGTCACTGAGCGTCCGCTTCGTGAAATATACTTGAAGCCATTCGAGATTGCTATTCGAGAGGCTAACCCCTGGGCTGTCATGTCTTCGTATAATCTCATCAACGGCGTCCACGCTGATATGAATAGGCATACACTGAAAGACATCCTCCGTGGAGAATGGAAATACGACGGGTAAGCTAATCAGTTCTCATAGCATCAACAGTAAACTGACTAGCTGCAGAACCGTAGTGTCCGACTGGGGAGGGATCAACTCATCGATCGAATCCGTAGAAGCAGGGTGCGACATCGAGTTCCCCTACTCCTCCAAATGGCGTCTCGATAAGCTTGTCACTGCAGTCAACGAGGGTCGCATTTCGATCGAGGACATTGACCAAGCAGCAGAAAACGTCTTAACGTTGGTAGAACGACTCAAAGGAGGCGACATGTCGCCAGAGGCACCCGAGCGCGAAGACGATCGTGAGGAAACAAGAGAGCTGATTCGGACTGCTGGGCACGAAGGTCTCACACTCCTGAAGAACGAAGGCGGCATCCTCCCGCTTTGTCCCCAGTCGACCAAAGTCGCCGTAATCGGACCAAACGCAAATCGACATATCGCAGGAGGTGGAGGAAGTGCGAGTTTGAACCCGTACTACAACACCATCCCGCTGGACAGCATCCGCAAAGTGTCAAAGCAGAAAGTCTCGTTCGCTCAAGGTTGCCATATCCACAAGTGGCTTCCCGTCGCATCCGAGTACTGCACGGAAAAGTCAGGCAAGCCTGGTGTTCACATCGACTGGTACGCGGGAGACAAGTTTGAGGGCAGCCCAGTGGTGAAGCAGCGCCGGACGAATACCGATCTGTTCCTCTGGGACTCAGCACCCTTGAACGAAGTCGGCCCCGAATGGTCTGCCGTAGCCACGACGTATCTCATGCCCAGAACAACAGGCAAACACACCATCAGCTTCATGAGCGTTGGACCTGGAAAGCTTTTCATCAACGATAAGTTGGTTCTCGATCTGTGGGATTGGACTGAAGAAGGCGAGGCCATGTTTGATGGCTCGATCGACTACCTCGTTGATGTTGACATGGAAGCTGATAAAGCTGTCGAGCTTCGTGTGGAGATGACGAATGAGCTGCGTCCCATTTCGAAGCAGAAGCAATTCGGCATTACACACAAGTACGGCGGTTGTCGTATCGGGTATAAAGAGCAGGATCAGGTGGATTATATCCAGCAGGCGGTCCAGACGGCTCGAGATGCAGATGTCGCTGTTGTCATTGTCGGAGTTGATGCGGAGTGGGAGTCTGAGGGTTATGATCGCCAGAAAATGGATCTTCCTGCTGATGGAAATCAGGACAGACTTATCGAAGCTGTCGTCAAGGCCAATCCGCGAACCGTGGTCGTCAACCAATCTGGCAGCCCAGTGCACATGCCGTGGGTTGATCGAGTACCCGTCATTCTCCAGGGCTGGTATCAGGGACAAGAAGCGGGCAATGCCTTGGCGGATGTCTTGTTCGGCATTGAGAACCCAAGTGGCAAGCTCCCAGTAAGTGATCTTCACATATCCAACAGAATTTGTCGCTGACACCAAACAGAGCACATTCCCAAAGCGCATCGAACACACCCCAGCATGGCACACCTGGCCCGGCGAAAACCACAAAGTGTTATACGGCGAAGGTCTTTACATCGGATACCGACACTACGACCACGCCAAGATCGAGCCTCTCTTCCCCTTCGGCCACGGTCTCTCATACACGACCTTCGAGTACGGCCGCCCCGAAATCTCAACATGTACACTTACGCCCGATGGCGAAATCAAGATCACGCTCGCCATTTCCAATATCGGATCCCGCGCCGGTGCCGAAATCGTCCAGCTCTACGTTCACGATGAGAAGAGTCGTTTGCCAAGACCTGAAAAGGAGCTTGTGGCGTTTGAGAAGGTGTTCCTTGAAGCTGATGAGACAAGACATATCACCATAATGCTGGATAAGTATGCTGTTGGGTATTATGACGAGACTGTGCCAGGATGGATTGCTGAGGAGGGCGCTTTCAAGGTGTTAATTGGAGCGTCAAGTACAGATATCAGGTAAGTTTCTTCGACATGAGTGGGAATGTGCGCTAATCGGGTAGACAATCAACGAGATTTCATGTGAAGGAGTCGTTTACATGGGTGTTCTGAAGGGATAGTGTAGGACGTCGGGTCACATCGATTCGGCCTCAAGAGAGCAAGATAGTATTGCCTGTTGTTGTGATTAGGCGCATCGATATACCGTGTGCAATTATGAGAAGATTTGTCGTGCTCATGAAGTTTCTGTCGTGCAAGTGTGAATTATCCCCAAGCCTACATCAGAGAAGTGTCCAAACAAGCCCTACCAAATCGCAGCAAAAATCGAGGAGACTATGCAGACATGTCACGTTAGGGGCTAGCTTCTGTTCAAAGACGCCATTTGATCCCTTGGAAGACTCCAAGGCCAAGGGTCGTATCCCAGTGTTATTCTCATTCTGTTCTTGTATACGTGTCAGATCAGGATTCCCGCTGCAGATGAGGGGCCACATACCTCATGTATCAAAATTACACTGCCAACGTGCTCTCAACCTCAAGGGCCATGCACGTCGGCGGTCGCGCATGTGTACCCATGCGTCGTCTCATCCACTGCTGTTCTTCATCCCGTTTTCTTCGACTTGTCCAAGGAGTCCCACTCAATCGCGCTCCTCACGCTCCTTGCCCTCGGGGCTTCGACTCCTGCTTCGGCCTCTGTTCCTCCCGCCAGCACCGCGTCCACGCCCGGGCTTTCCAGGCGGAGGTCGGACGAAAGCAAAGTCCACCGAGATCGTCTGATCAAGCAGCTTTTGGTTGTGCGCACCATCAATAGCAGCGCGAGCCTCCTCCAGTGTCGTATACTCAATAAGCGCGTATCCCTAAAGCCATCAGGACCTCATTCTACCAGGTGTTTCGCGTGCCGCGCTTACCTTTACGTAGCCGCTTCTTCGGTCGAGGTTGAGGTGCATGTTTTTGATCTCGCCGTACTCGCCAAAGAGATCTTGTAGGGCTTCTTCGTCTGCTTCTTCGTGGACGTTTGTTACGACGATGATCCAGCCTTCGATGGAGCGGACGGCTGTGGCTTTGGTGTGTGTTTGCATGTCGGATTCGTTTCGCGCGGGGGGAGGGGGAGAGCCCGCCTCGACGTCAACGTCCATTTCCACATCGGCCATTTTGAAGGATTGTGGTTTGAGGGAGAGAAATTCGGTATGGATGGCGTAGTGTGGTGTTGATTGTTTGAGTAAAGTAGACTTCGTGCCAGAGTGTAGTTCAAGGTGGAATTGATATCACGTGATGCAAGCAATGAGACCGACAATATTCATGTTCGAATCCTCAATTATTTTATTGGAGATATTGATCTGAAGCTGCCTGTAGTTTTTATTGATTGGTGATGCTGGGTTTTGAGCTTGGTTTCTACGTGGAATCGTCTGCTTAGCATCTTTTTCCAAATTTGACTTGTCGTGCATCCTCAGGCAAGCAAAAGTCGAGCATGTCATCCATCATGCATGAGTCACTCGCCGAAAACCTCCCGATTCTGCAGTCTACGAAGTATACCAAAGTCTCAGGTCGGACTCTGCTGCCCATTCACCAGGAAAATGCCCACATTCACGGTCTGATCAGAAATGCCTGGCGCGAACAAATGTTTGTTGTATTGTGACAACTGACACCGGACGCCGAGTAGAGTCGTAGTGCTTCTTCGCCATTTCCTTTTCATTTTCCTTTCGTAAGGGGGCTCAGCCTATCGTGCGACCCTAACCCAATCCATCATCCCATTACTGAGTGAAGCCAACCATTGTTGTGTTGAACCGTGTCCGCAAGCCAAATCAACCTCCCGCTACCGCATTTCCAGTCGATTTGATAAATCGCTTATGAGCCGGGGTTGGGGTTCATCTGTATCCATCTCGTCAGCGCCTGTGATCTCCATCTCTGTTGTGGTCTGGTCTGCTCACCTTTCTCTTGCCACCAGTGAGGGTAACGTTGACGAAGCGTCGGGTGTACTTGAGGCGCTTGAGGGCACGGCCCTTAGGGGTCTTGGCCTTCTCCTGCTTCTCAACCTGTATGAATCGTGATGGTTAGTGATCGTGTTCGTCGGGATTTCGATGATCGCAGCGTCGTCGTACCTTAGGAGTCTGAGACTTGACCTTGCCTGCGAGAATGTTAGCTACGATGAGAATAGAAATGGCGAGAATGGAGGCGCAACGTACCGGCACGGGCAAGAGATCCGTGAACTTTACCCATGATGAATGATGTGCTTGGTGGTGATGTGGATGGTAGAGTCGAACGGCTGGCTGAAAGCGCGGTAAGATTTTGGGGGAATTTGGCAAGTGTGTGGGCTGGAGGCGACTGCCTCACGTGAGCGGGGATAAGATGCCCTCTCGGAAGAACTGGGTCCGAGCGGCGGAAGTGGATGCTTATGTAATGCCTTTGGAGGGAATCGTCCGATGAGCTGGAATTACGCTACAATTGCCAGGTAGCCAGGTAAAAGGGTCTGTAAAGTTCATTGCTTGCTCCCTGGTCGGTTTTTAATGATTGTAGGCATCATTTGATTGTACTCTTATGTGAATCGAGTGTTTTTGTTGACCTCTAGCAACAGCTGGATGATGTCATTGACGCATGGAGATGTTTCCTTAGAGCCACACCTCAAGAGCGTATTGTGAATATGCTGGTTCTATTCCAATACAAAGACTTCGAGTTCGAGACTGAAGCTACTGTTTCATCGAATAACATAGCAGTCACGGAGATGTGCGATGGTTACATCGTCCTCTTCGGGCACGCAGGTACAAGATGTCGCGTGGCTCGGCTTTGTGTTAGTGGCCATGGCATAGGTCAATCAACATTTGGGCTGAATAAGGGCTTACATCTGCTTCTTGGCTGCAGTATTTATGCCGTCTTTATTGAATATTGAACAATTATCAGATTGAGTACGAGGCAGTGTGTGTAATCAAATTCCCATGTTGGGCAATAAACGGCATTTTTTAGGTACGAAGTTTGGTCTCATGTAAGCTGTTCATTGGAGTCTTGGAACATTCAACAGATGAAATGCCCTCAACTACCAGCGCTTCGGACGTCGAAAGCACATGCAATCAAAATCTATAAGAAAAGAAACTCGATTATTCGAGTCTGAAGCGTTCCAGTCGACCATAGATGGTGCAACAATTGAACATTCTGGTCTCTTCATTACACCATAGGGTAAGTTTCACGTCAAAGTCGCTCCACCTGATCGTCAACCTCACCACAACCCGTCTTCGATTGCTGCGGGCACCTATTTATGTCTCAATCAAAGCTTCTCAATCAAGGATATGATTGATTTGCATGTCTAATTTGGGCGCTTCAGCCATGGCCTTTGCACGATGTCTTGCATCGCGTTGGCCGTGGGCAAAAAGCACAGGAGTGGATGTTTTGCTATATTTACACAGAGCCCCAGATTGTTGCAGGGTCCAGCCGCGGGCATGTGGTTTAAGTGATGCGAGAATACGAGAGGAACATGAGCCCATGGCCACTGAGACCTGAGACCTACCGGAATTGTTTCCAGAAAGGAACTGAGACCTTGTCTATGTTTTAGATGTATCGTATCTGTTGTGCGGCAATTTGAACTGAGCCAGGCTGAAATGACTGTACTGACTTAAATTTTTATGAGAAGGTTGGTGAATTTAATTGAACTCATTGTTCTTATCTACCAGAGAGTTCTGGGTGAGCAGAAGGTATTGAGTTAGAATACAGTTCTGGGCGATTCAACGTTGCCTCGATCGTATCAGGTCAAGTTCATCGTTGGGCTGGCTGCATCTGATACACCGTCTACCATCAAGCCCCAGATGCACGGGTCCAACCGCCCAAATCAATTACACAGAAACTCTAAGTCAAGAAAAACAAGACGATGGTTGGTTATCGCATCATTGCGCAGCTAAGAGACTGTTGGTTAGCCCTGTAGTAAACTTCAGCTATCGTTGGCGGGGTGGTTGGATCATGTCATAAGCCTTTCTTCCCACCACCATTCGATCAACAGAAAAGGCTGGGAATGGGATGCAACTGAAGGATCGGGGGAAAGCAGGCCTGCCACGTTGTGATACAATACACTGCACTTGAACCTTTGAGTTTTTCATCGTTATCATCCAGCCTTCATCGCGCATAAGCGGTTCATGTTACCGGCCACCGACCTCTCTCTCTAGCTCGCTAACCGCACGCTTCTACCCCGAAAAGCAAATGGAAAAGACCTAAACGAGCTTCCATGCAGAACGGCTAAACCCCAGAATGTCAATTGCCCCAGCTCAATAGTTCGTATCCTTCCATTCTGAGACATGATGTTCGGGAAAGTCGAGCGGTTTCTATTCGTGTAGACAGAATATCGTGGGAGAGATGGGGTTCCATTGAATTTCTTGCTATTTTTAATCCCCTGTCAAGTCTAAAAAAGGACGCTGGCTCTGTAAGGCCATCGTGGATCACTCCCGCAGGTGCCGAACCAATGGCCCCACGATTCTGTCCATGACACTTCAGCCACGCACGTCTTTAGTGCCCACCTCGTCAGTTCGTATTCTGGCTCTGATCAAACCCCACTACTTCATTCTTACGAGCCTCTTGCAGCTGAGGGTCAAGTCTAGCTGAGCAGACGTACAATGTGAGGGGAAGCATTGGGAAGCATCAATGGTTGATATCACCATCTGAACGAATTATTCCAATAGAATAACCAGTAGCAATTGAGAATGGTGGACGATTGGGTTGTCTTGCAGTGATGATACCCCAGTCAGGCTCTCGATAGATAGACCAGGCTAAGTAAGGTATCTCCAGAAATCGATGCCGCCATCCCGCAATGACAATCACATCACGCATAAACAGGTCTGATTTCGCTAGGTCAAGATATCATGATCCTTGGTCAGACCCCGTCCCGCTACTCAGCTGGTTTAGGACTGGCCATCTGCAGCTAGTCAAAACTACTGTAAGCCCAGAAAAGGAAAAAACACTGCAGCTTGGATATCGGCATCTTGCTTGCTTGCTTGATTCTAAGCTTGATCGATTGCCTGACACTGCTTAGCCCGGCCGGACCAGACACAAACCTCAACCAAACACGGGAGGGGAATTGTCTGGAATTTTCTGTTTCCACTGACTCTTCTTAATCCTCCCTCTTTCTCATATCTATCCCTGCTTTCTCCCCTTCTAATTTATCTGTCACATATCCATGTAAATGGGTGCATGTTGTTGAGCCCAACCAACGTTACACTCCGTACCTTACTCTCACCGATAACGCTTCCGCTCTTGTGTCATCATATTACACCCAGCAATCTTCCTCTCTCTCAACCATCCCATTTCCCGCGTGTGCAACAGTGAAAAATTCGGGGTTTCTAGCTCCTCTCGTCTGGTCTTGAGTCAATCCACCGCATCACGAGATACCCGCATCTTTCGTTTGCCCACCGCCTTTGCAACGACTCACGACCGCATCCGTTGCAATTCTCACCAAAATCTCCCGCATTCGTGGTATTTTTCGAATTACCGAGAAGGAAAAGAAGGAGAGAGACGAATTGGAATGAATCCATTCCAAGCAATTTAACCAATAAAACACCAACCGAGACATCATCACCCGCTTCGACATTAGCTTCCTCCGCCGATTGCGGGCAACACAACAAATCTCTGGGCGCATTCAGCCAAACGCAAACACCCGCGCAAAGAAGCCGAAAAGTCGCTTCTCAGATTTATTATCATTGCGCTTACCTGCAGCAATCGCTATCACCCTCCCCACCTTGTCCAACCCATCTCACACGCTTTTCTCCCGATATTTTTGTCTCACAGACCTTGCATGTTCCAAGGTGCTCTCCCCCGCCTAGCCGTCCAATTTTAGGTCAATGGTTCTCTTGAGCGTGTAGGAAGAAGCAGAAAAGCTTTTCATCATGCTACAGACTGCTCAGGCGCCTCAAGGGCGTTCTCGCTCAAATAGCTTGCAGCAAATGCTTGATTTGGAGAAGAAGCTGAATGTAAGCACCAAAAAAGACCGAAAGTGAGAAAAGTTGGCTGACTTGCATGTGAAGTTCCAGCGAGCACATCAAGGCTCTGTGCCTCCATCTCCGGCATGCACTGATAGCAGTGGCTCAGTCCCGGCCAGTCCAGGCCATCCTCGTCGTTTTGAACTGGTACCAAAGGATAAGAAAGCACCCACGCCTGTTCGAAACTATTCCGCTGTCCCTCCTCCGCTCTTCTCAGCCAATTCAGTTCCCGGGCGCTCAGAATCACCAAACACCATCCCCCGAAAGCCCGTTGGGAAGGATCTTTCTCAACCATCCTCAACAGAGCAGCTCAAAGACTCAGCCGACAAGCCAGGCCTCAAGACCGTAGCCTTCATGTTTCCCCCAGACGTCGAAGAGCAGCGCTCTGTATGTCAATCACCCACTTGGGAAGCATACGAGCGCCAAAAGAAGGAGAAGAAAGAAGAGAAGCGAAAAGAACTACAACGGAAAGAAGAGGAGAAACGAAAGGCGAAGGAGAAGGAACAGGAGTTGGCTATGAACCAAGCACTTGAAGAAGCTTGGAAGAATGCTCCCAAGCCACGCGGCCGCAAGCTGAGCAAGCATCCTCCGCCGTCTCCACATCTCGGAACTCAAGGACGCAGCACAACTGAGCCGCCCCAAGCACAAAAGCGGCGATCTCGCTCGTCGAGCTTGTTAGGATTCTCGATTGGTAGAAACAATGATGATCCTGAAGAGCCCAGACGCAGCCGCTCCAGCTCTCTTACATCCATCTTCCGCAAGTCATTCGAGATCAAGCGCGCTTCATTCGACGAGACCAGCGCTACTGGTTTCCTAGGCGGCAAGAAGCTTGAGAAGAAGAAGGAGGATTTTCACCAGAAGGTTCTTGAGGACCAGGCCAGGGGCGACAGCAGAGTCCATCCCGCTATGCGAAAGTCGTTCTTGGGCCATGGCTCATTTACACCTTTCAAGATCAGCCCGCAACAGAAAGAGGAAGATGCTAAAAGAAGAGCATACCCGCCTATTTCGATCAACACATCCGGTGCGAGAAGCCAGTCGGTGAAACCGCCCAAGTCACCTAATCGGAGGGGCTCAGTCAATATCTACCTGTGGAGCGCGCGTGCTCGACGTGGTTCGGCCAGCGATGACTGCGCAGTTGCTGATACAGATGATGAAGGGGATCAAAACACCGCGCTTACGCCCGACAGTGAGATCCTATACAACAAGGCCCAGGGTCTCAACAGAAGAGGCGGCCTTTACATCAAGAAGGACCAGAATGACGAGACAGGCGAGGGCTCACTCAAAGACGGCGAACGGAACGGCCCTACACCTCGCTCATCAAATCAGAGCATGAAACAAGCCGCGAAGGCCAAAGACTCTGAGAAAGCTCCTCAGCAAGACACCATCACCGTCTCCCGACCCCCAATAACATCCACAACACAACCCCAACCTCGTCGCTCATCAGCAGCATCCGGTCTCTCAATCCCACCACCACCGCCACGGCGAAGCTCAAAGCGGGGATCTCTCACCTTGTTAACACGACTCAACAACTCCCAACCAGCTTCTGACGAAATCAAGAGTGCTCCAGTAGAGTCAACCAAGCCAAAGGACAAACTGTTCAGACATAATCCCCCGAGTATCCGTTATGAGCAGACCTCGCCGGGCGTGCGGCCGAAACCGATTACTGCTGATTCAGAACCCGTTACCACGAAATGGAAGCTCAAGGATGCTGCCAAGAGTGCGTTCAGCAGAGGTCATTCAGCGCAGAATTCGGTCTCGTCGACGATGAGCAAGGAGAGTACTTCGTCCAAGGCGAGCACTGCTTCTTCTGTTGGACCGCCTGTGCCGCCAAAGACGGATTTACCTATCTCAAAGAGCTTGGCTGGAGCCAATGATGCTCCCATTCGTACGCAGCATGTCCACGCTCCGGTGAAGCATCTTGCTCCAGGAGTTACACGCTCACCAACCGGTCGTCGACCTACAACAAGCTCATCAGATTCTTCATACTCCGATGCGATCCAGTCCGTTTCTCCAATGAGCACACCATACACATCTCCTCCCCAATCCGAAATGGGCCACTCTCCCAACATCGCATCCATCAAGCCCGTAACCGGCGGCCCTGTCAGTCCCTACTGGTCCTACGCAAACTCTCCTCAAATGGCGCCCATCGATCGCTTTGACAGCAACCCAGACCCCGAAATCGACCCTATTCAAGAGGCAGCAAACAGAGTAATGGAAGCCTTTTCCAACGCCAACCTCCGCAACTCAATGGCCCGCCACACCCCCGTTTCTTCTGACGAAACAAGTTTCGCCTCAACACCAACACACGCATATCCCCCGCTCAAGCACAAACCCCGAAGCAAAGGACGTCTCCGCCCCTCGAAGAGCGGCCATAGATCGACCCTCTCCGACCCGGAAGTCGCCATCAAGACGCTCCGTCGGCAATCCAACCTAGACCATCAGAACCACGGCGACCCTACCGCCAAGATGTTTGTAGAGTGCTGCGCTTGCACGCGCTACCACGATATGCCGAGCAGACTCTACGAAGCAATGTCTAATCCCGATGGCGTCCTCAGCGCGGGCGAAACAGATTTTGCGGGGAGTGTTACCATGACGGTCAAGTGTCCTTGGTGCAAGCATGAGATGAGCACCAAGTGCTGCGCTGGATTCGCAGCTATGGTGTACATCAAGGAGAGATTTCACTGATTAGCTTATGTCTTCGGCTGACATTGTTTTCTTGTGTTTGTCATTATAGACAAATCTTGCACGACGCAATTTGTTTTCATTTCTCTACAGAATTTGGCGTAGACGGAAAAAAAGACATGGTAGTCTGTTCAGTGTACAGGTTACTTGGCTACCATATCCAAGAGAGAACACTGGGTAATTTGTGTATTTAGTTTTTGACGAAAGACATACGACTCACGAAATGATGAATCAAAGAAAGTACCTATTATGCTACTATCGCAAGGTCTTGTCTGGACCCCTTGTTTGACGTCACATCCACTTTTTGTCCCCCTCCACCAAGAGAGAATCTAGCCCTTTGAATAGGCCTTTCTTGGCATTGAGTCTACCGTTCAACTAAAGACGTTAAATCTAACACCTTCCCATCCAAGAATAGACCGTAATCACGACATCGAATGGCGGAGAAACGTGGTGGTGTCTGTTCTCAACGCCAAGACCGACAGGAGATACGCAGTACAATGACGGACATGAACGAGATAATATTCTAGAACAGCCCAAAAACAAGAACAAAACACGTGGAGTGGAATTGAATAACCTGTTGTTGAATTACTGCGTTTCTTGCAATTGGATGCTGGAATATCCTGCTTTGAATGGGTTTGCGCAGCTCTGACGTCAGGATAAGCAGGGATCCGACGATGCCAGGTTTTGCAAGATGCAAATGCAAGAAATCCCAATATCTACGTCAATTCAAGAGGGGAATTCCTCTATTTCCTCAGTCTCCTCATCTTCATCAACCGTGAACATCCTCTCCATCACCTGTAATCTTTGCTCAATACACTCAACTCACAAACACCACTATCACCATGGGCGAACCAAAGAAAGGAACAATCAAGTATCGCAACAAAGAGGGCACCCTTGACGCCTCCGCCCTTCTCTGGCGCGCCCTCACCTCCGAGAAGCCAGAGGTGATGCGCAAATACATCACCAAAGACGCTGTCATCTGCGAACCAGACCAAAAGGTGTACTCACCCCGCACCGAGCCCTCGCTGGACGAGTACATGGAGGAACACTACGAGCCCTGGACGGCATACAAGATTCACGATGAGCCTGAGTTTGTAGAGATCGACCTCATGGCCTCAGCGCTGAATTATCGCGTTACGGCGTGGAAGCTTCAGAATGGAGAGATGAAGGCCACCGAGGCGTGGTGCCATAGTGTGTTTAGACAGGGCCCTGGCGGAGATTGGATGTGTTGTCTTCATCATATGGCTAAGATCTAAGCGAAGGAAAGGGGTGCTTTTGGTGTTTGGATTGGCGAATCGGTCTGTTTTCTAAGCAATGTTAATTACAACGTCAACGTATCAACCTATCTTTCTCAACAATGTCCAACTATGCATCATTTAGTCAAGCGAGTCAACGCCAAGCTTCCCAACTTCGACTTAGCAGCGGTAACTAATAAACAGAGTTTCTAATTGTCAAGATTAGCTCACGCACCCTTGTCTGATAGGTAATAGTAATATCATCCGGGAACGCCTTCCGGATGCATTTAACTCGACAGTTGGGTAGCCCAACATGCCTTGAGATTCGCAGCGCCAAGGGATCCCTCAGGCGGGGGAGGGGCTCTTTATCTCCCCTCGTGCATATCCTGAAAGTTTCTCTTTTCTGAATATAGTCGCGTGCGTTTTATTCCAGTATCCCCCACGAAGTGTTATTGGTGAGGAGAGAAAGATGGTGGCTGCCGATCAAGCTGAACGAGAAGTCGACAAGGATTAACACGAAAATATTCGACTTCAGTCTCTTGTTTGGGACGTTATCTTGGCGGCCTAGGCATTTTCGCCTCCAGCCATGTTGAACGACTCAAGCAACGCAGGTATGCCACAGAAATGTCTTATCATTCTTGGCTTTCTTGTCATAATGAGCGTTTATTGAGGCCGTGGATGCAAACGTGCATGTCCCTTCTATCCGGCCGATGATTCTGTGATCCGAGGTCATCATTGATCGCTTGAAAGGATTCTGCCTGCTTCGAATGTTTGAATCTTCTCTTGGGCATTGAGTTACGGGCTGCAAGACTGTGACGTCGTCTCGTGACCAAGTTCACTCATTTCTGCCCAAAACCCAGAATCATCTCGCCTCTTTATATGAACACGCCTTATAATTGAGATCCGAGTATCTGCCCACTTCCTCGGCGTGAACCGGACTGTCGGCTTTACTCTGCTTTTGCTTTTGTATGTGTTATAACCAACCGCATGGTCCGTGGATGGCTGCCGTGTTGCGACCTGTCTCAAGCCAAGGTCTTGTCAAATGCTTCTTCCCTCCAAGACAGACTTGGCGAGAAGCAAGACGCGGGGAGTTATGGGCAATATCAAGCAGGAGTGACATGTCCCCTTCTGAATAGTCCGGGTGAAGTTGTCCCCGACCTCCTCTCTCCCCAGACAGTCCCTCTGGGCAGAATTCTCCTGATGTAACGCCTCCGCTCCAGTGTCCGGGCACGTGTCCTCCTCTCTCAACCGCTTCGCTACGAGTGGCTCCGCCCAGCCCACTTCCCACTCCGCCGCCCCACCACAACCCTGCCTCACCCAAACACCACTGGTCTTGGCAATGAGACGCTTGTGGGGCCGCCGACCGTTCCGCTTGGAGGGGTGTCCGTTTCCGCTGCCGTTTGCTTTTTTTGTCTCGTGTTCCCTTTCCTTTCTCTTCGACCTGCAGCATGCACGTTTTGATCCTCTTGCAGCGAATATTGTCACAGAGGAATCGTGGATGGTTGCGAAGACGTGTAGTATCACGTATACACGTGTTGAGAAGCTTTTTGGTGATTCACTTGGCGCCTTATATTGACTTGGCTTCAAACATCCATCTCGGGTTGAAGATGGTGGGTTGAACCCTTGACCCTTCGCCCACCCTGTAGCCATTTCGTACAGTCTACCTCGTAACTCAACATGATACGCGTAAGGAGTAGAGATAGATAGTTTACCTAGTAGATCCGCCGACATGTATCAGATAGATCTAAATCTCAACCTGCAGCACCTAGAAGATAAACAACCGAAAAGGCCCGACCAATATCTCCCCGTATCCGCTCAGTTTTCGTCACTGAGACCTATCTGCAACCCCCACAAGGATCGTCCATGGAGAGGGAAAAAAGAGGCTCGAGAGCGAACGTCACATACCTTGAGGCCTTCAACTCTAGACCGCATCCATTCCCAATTGCCTGAAGGCTTGGCTGCATCAACATGGCTGAAGCTGCAATAACCTGAATGGTTCACCCCAGAGTTTTGCAGCCATCGTGGAAGCCTGGGGAAATCTGGCACTTATGCCAGGGCTCCAAGAGCCAAGACAACTTCCTCAAATTATGGTACGATGCGTTGAGTTATCACCCGGTGGATTTGAGAGCTTTTCGGCCAAGTTCCATATCGCCAAGTTCTTGATAGAGACAGTGAGACAACCGGGATACTTTCTCTGCGACTGATAGCAATGAGTCTTATTATATGAGAGGTTCTTGAGCACGCGGTTCTGAATGGCTCGCATCAAAGAGGCTCGGCTTACTGCTTCTGAGAATGAGCCGCACTGTCAGAATGCTGCTCCGATAATTGTTGAGATGATCGCCGAAGCCCGAGCGTACCATCTGCCGAGCACCATCGCATCCAAACTCCCCGGCCGACGTTCAAGTCCGTGCCTGACCTTTGGACCCTGCCATTCCTGCTCAAAGATCTCCGGCGCCGAGTCCCCAGGTTTTTAGTCACTTTGGCCGCCGTTCCCGCGACAAAGAACACCGAACATCGCAATGTTTGTGCCAAAGTCCGTTCATGGCTGCCCAAGATGATCCCATAATAGATCAATGCTGTAAAATGGCTGCATTACGGCAACGACGGCAACTATACAAGCCACTCAATGGTTGGCGAGCAAGTTAAAACTGCATGTTCTGGGACCTGCATAGAATTGCTTTTCCCCTCCAAACGGAGATAGACAAGTCCGGGCATAATGTTCCCCATAACGGAACTCAATGGTGCTACGATTCCTCAGCAGAAGCAGCCCCCCCACGCATTGTCTCACAAAGTGTTGCGATAGAACCGTGACCGAAACATCCGGGTTAATTCCCCCTCAGGAGAAAAGAAGGAGAGACGTCTCCGCCACAGAGAGGCTTTTCTGGAGACCGGGGCACCTCCGTGGGGAGGTCCCAGTCCCCGCTGTGTCCGCCCCGACACAGGATCCGGAGGCAACGGAGCCAATGGTAGGAGATAAGTGACCCGTTTATTTCCTTCCCGTGGGAGCC
Source organism: Fusarium beomiforme (assembly GCA_002980475.2). Lineage (NCBI taxonomy): Eukaryota > Fungi > Ascomycota > Sordariomycetes > Hypocreales > Nectriaceae > Fusarium > Fusarium beomiforme. Next base: position 35,756 of record PVQB02000177.1, read on the forward strand.
TCGCATGCACCTTTCATAGCCTGTCGGCCTGTAAGAGACGCGCATGGCTGTGTGAGGCGTAAGCGCCCCGTTTCTGTGAGGACAAAGTGTCGTCTAGAGTGGAGCGAGCAAATCCTAATTCCCCGGCGTCCGGCGCTTCTCTCGTTCCCGCCTTGGTAGTTCACTATAGTCAGGCGTCAGCGTCTCCGCGTCCGGCGTCTCTTTTGGCCTGCGAGGTAGTGATCGACGGTTCGTCTGCTTACCGTCTATTTTACGGCCTTGCGTGGATGGATCCATTAGTAACTAAACGGAGACAAGGGAGGTTAGCGCGTGTGTAGCAGAATTGGCAATTGTATCTCTTGAGAAAATTGTATGTAATATAATGCGGCACGCAGAGTTGATGATATCTGATTCGTCGCTGGATGCATTGTTGGAATGAGGCTAAAAGGAATAGCGCAGAGATTTCTGAAGGAGATTGTATACCAAAATTAGTGGATCGGGTTCAATAAGATGCCGATGATTTAAGCTTATTGTCACGTTGGAGGAGATCCTGGTTGATCTGGTGGAGGACTCATTACGTACCAGGTACTCGCATGCCGGGAGGGCTTCTAGAAACAGTAGAAGCCGGTCACGTGGGATATAGGGTGCTGACAGTTGGAAGATAAGCTCAGTGGCAAAAGTCACCAAAATGATAGCGATACTGTTAGTGCACTAGCACCACACATTCCCAACCCCTGTTTATCTGGAAACGCCAAACATCAAGGTACTTAGGCTAGCTAAGGCGTCCTTTAGACTCTGGGCAGAGATAAGAGTCTGTGCCTAACACCATCAAGTCTTTGCCAAGGGTGGCAGTGCTTGCACCTCATCCTTGGCGAAGATTTGCGAGGCAGTTTCTGAAAAGGGACAAGCTGGACATGTTGCGTAACGAGATAATCTCCCAGCCAAACATATCTCAAGATCTGATCTCGAACCCCAAGATCTCCACGGTTCAAAGTCACGAGATTGACCAGTAACAATCGACAAGTGGATTAACAGCGCCGTGCCGAGCAGTCTCGGACCTCCGTGATGCAGACCTGGGCCGTAACAATGCGAGCTGAACAGGAACAATCAGCTCATACCTGGCCCCGTTTCTGCTGTCGCAGGTGAGATCGCAAATACCAGTATCTAGGCATCAATCGTTCCAGAGGCAAAAAACTACATCACCCAACAACATGCAGATAAAAAACAGGCCAGAAGAACAAAGCAACAAACGGAGCCCCATATTGACGGTGATGATTAACCACGACCCAATGACGTGACGACTTGGCGAGCAGAAATTATGTATGCCCAGAAATGCCAATACTGATCCTTCCTCGTCGAGAAGGAATTACCACCGAAGCAGACCACATTACAGACAGAGTTGAATCAATGGTGTGTGTCATGGAGACCAAAAAAAGAGGGGGAGGGGTATACATACTCTGAGTAAGGACAGGACTCGTCTAACGTCGGTTCTACTGTACCTACTGTAGGGGCGATATGCATTGAACTGCAGTGAACTGAACTCGGTTGCAGAAGGGTACCCACCTTTCGGTGACGGCACTGGAAAGTCCCTGAAAACCTCATGAGCCTCACCAGGTGACACGGAGCAAGGCTTCAAGCAAGGCCTTGACTCCAGAACCCCAGACAGCACTGACAATATTCTGCCATGACCGCTATTTGGTCCCCTCTTCCAAGGCACGCACTTCAATTCGAATTCGGATTTACTTGGTATTAGTCAGTGCAATGGTTAGGTTATGGTTCTTTTTAACCCTTGTCTCCCAAGAATACCAAGCCTCAGCCTGCCCACTCAGGAAGGCCAATTGATGCCGAGCCCGCCACGCCGCGTCACAGGTGCTTCTGCAAAGTCTCCAAATGACGTGCCGACGGCGAGCACCTGTCTATAGCACCGTACAGAACGGCGCCGTGTGCGGCCTCACCAATCAACCCCAGAGAAAGCCCCCGGGGCGGAGTGGAACTCGGACAAGGCCGGTCTGGGGGCGTATTTTTTATTCTCTCTCTCAACCACAACAATAAACCAAGGTTTCGTATCATCGCCAAGACTTCATTGCTTTCAATGGCTCCCCGCCATTGGAACTGTATCGTAGAGAAGGAAAAACTGGAAACTCTCTTGGCGATGTGGAGTCCGCTGGAGAAGGGGGAGGACATCAACTCTCAACCCAGACAGCCCAAACAGTGACTTGAGCCAAGACTCTGGCGAGATAAGCATTGACTATTCTGTCGTCGAGATGGATCAGATGTCTATAAGACTTCCCCATCTCCCCGCACGATGGGTGCTTTTGTTTCTCTCCTCTCTTCCCCAAGGATCTCTTCACTTAGATCTCCAACCACCCTCCGACGCCAGACGAAAGGCTTCCTGCAAATCATCTTACAGGAATCCCCAGACATAGGCTTAAGGGTCTGTCTCATGTATACATTTCTTCACAACCGCCTTCGAGACCAATATAGAAACACAGACTCTCGAGCTGGCGACCGCTAGCTTCGACTTGCAACCATGGCTAAGAAGGACGATTCCCTCGACAACCATGTCTCTGGCCAGAGCAACGAGCCCATGAGCCGTCCTGCTCACGCCCTGACTTTCAACCAGGTCGTCGAGGAGCTACAGACTGATACGCTCAGCGGTCTCACCTCGGCCGAGGCCAAGCAACGACATGAGAAGTTTGGTAACAATGATCTCGGCGAGGCTGATGGTGTTCAGCCCCTCAAGATCATCATCGCCCAAGTCGCTAACGCAATGACGCTGGTAAGCTCAAACGTCCCCTCTCCAAAAAAAGCCCATTCGGCACCCCCACACACTCTTGAAAGTTTATGGTTTAAGCATATCTCGATGGCTGAACTATGTTTCGCCCCTTGACTGCATATTGCCTGATTAGGCAGCCCGTCGCTTTTCCCTTACCCACCCCTGCCACACTATCTTCACCACTTACTGACGTCTGCCAAGGTGCTTATTCTTGCCATGGCTGTTTCTTTCGGTATCAAGTCATGGATTGAGGGTGGTGTCGTCGCCTTCATCATTGGTCTCAACGTCACTGTCGGTTTCTTCCAGGAGTACTCCGCCGAGAAGACCATGGACTCTCTGCGGTCCATGTCTTCTCCCACTGCTAGTGTTGTGCGCGATGGAGACTCCAAGGTTATCCCGTCTGTCGAGGTCGTTCCCGGTGATCTTGTGGAAATCAAGACCGGAGATACGATCCCTGCTGATATTCGGTGAGTTACCCCGTGACACTTACACTGGGTTTTACTAATTAATTACAGTTTGATTGAGGCGGTTAACTTTGAGACTGATGAGGCCATGTTGACTGGTGAGTCTCTCCCTGTTCGCAAGAACGAGGACGAGGTCTTTGAAGACAACTGCGGGCCCGGTGACCGTATCAACGTCGCCTACAGCTCTTCCACCGTCACAAAGGGTCGTGCCAAGGGTATTGTTTTCGCTACCGGCACCAGCACTGAGATCGGTGCTATCGCTGCTGCCCTCCGAAAGAAGGACAGCAAGGTCCGTCCCGTGAAGCGCAAGGCTGATGGTTCCGCCAAGCCTCACCGATATCTCGAAGCCTACACTCTTACCCTCACCGATGCCGTTGGTCGTTTCCTCGGTGTCAACGTCGGAACACCCCTCCAGAAGAAGCTTTCCCGTCTGGCAATCTACCTCTTTGGTACTGCTGTCATCTGTGCTATTATCGTCCTTGCTGCCAACGACTTCAATGCCTCCCAGCAGGTTATTATCTACGCTGTCGCTACTGGTCTGTCCATGATTCCTGCTAGTTTGGTCGTCGTCTTGACTATCACCATGGCTGCCGGTACTAAGCGAATGGTTGAGCGTAACGTCATTGTTCGTAACCTCAAGTCTCTTGAGGCTCTGGGTGCCGTCACCGATATTTGCTCCGACAAGACTGGAACTCTCACCCAAGGTAAGATGGTCGCCCGTGGAGCCTGGACCCCTGGAAAGGGAACCTATCTCATCGAGAACACCACCGAGCCCTTCAACCCTACCCTTGGAGACATGCGCTGGTCTCGCAGCCAGCCCCATGAGCTTCCTCTTAAGCAGGGTGGTGACGAATGCGGTGCCATCGCTCCTATTAGCGAGCTCCTGAACCAGAGCAAGTCTTCTCTTGTCAAGTTCCTCGAAGTCGCATCGCTCGCCAACCTTGCTACTGTCAACGAGAAGAACGGTGAATGGCACGCTCGCGGCGATCCCACCGAGATTGCCATCCAGGTCCTCGCCTCCCGTTTCGACTGGAACCGTCTCAAACTCACCAGCCACGACGCCGCCAATCAGTACAGTGAGATCGCCGAGCTTCCCTTCGACTCTGATGTCAAGCGCATGTCCGTCATCATGAAGGATAACCGAACCGACCAACTCTTTGCGTTCACCAAGGGTGCTGTCGAGCGTGTCATTGGTGCCTGTGCTACATACTGCCCTGAGGACAACGAGGAGCAAGTCCCCATCACTGATGAGTTCCGTGAGGAGATCCTCCGCAACATGGAGTCTTTTGCTGGAATGGGTCTTCGTGTTCTCGCTCTTGCTTCCAAGCCCTACAACGTTAACATGAAGAAGGGTGATGAGATTGACCGCACTACTGTTGAGTGTGATCTCGTCTTCCGTGGTCTTGTTGGTCTTTATGATCCTCCCCGTCCTGAGTCTGCTCCCGCAGTCCGAGAGTGCCACGAGGCTGGTATTTCCGTCCACATGCTTACTGGTGACCATCCCGAGACCGCCAAGGCCATCGCCATTGAGGTCGGTATCCTGCCAACTCGCATGGATCTCGTTGCCGAAGACACTGCTGCCACTATGGTTATGACTGCTACTACTTTCGATGGCCTTACGGATGATGAAGTCGATCAACTTCCTTTCCTCCCTCTTGTTATTGCTCGATGTGCTCCCCAGACCAAGGTCCGCATGATTGAAGCTCTGCACCGCCGAGACAAGTTCTGCGCTATGGTATGTCCTGATCCATCTCTCTGCAATGAATTGTACTAACTTGAACAGACTGGTGATGGTGTCAACGACTCCCCCTCTCTACGACGTGCCGATGTTGGTATTGCCATGGGTCAAGCTGGTTCCGACGTCGCAAAGGATGCCTCCGACATTGTTCTCAGCGACGACAACTTCGCCTCCATCGTCGCCGCCATCGAGGAAGGTCGCCGTATCTTTGACAACATCCAGAAGTTCATCCTCCACGTGCTCGCCACCAACGTCGCCCAAGCCGTTGTCCTTCTCGTCGGTCTCGTCTTCAAGGACAAGACAGGTCTTTCCGTCTTCCCTATTGCTCCCGTCCAGATCATGTGGATCATCATGATGACTTCTGGTCTTCCCGACATGGGTCTCGGTTTCGAGCGTGCTGTCGCTGGTATTCTCCGCCGCCCCCCGATTTCTCTCAAGACTGGTGTTTTCTCCCTCGAGTTTATTATCGACATGGTCGTCTACGGTCTCTGGATCGCTGCTCTCTGCCTCAGCGCTTTTGTCCTTCGCATGTTTGCCTTTGGCGACGGTGAGCTCGGCGAGGACTGCAACGATAACTACAGTGAGAGCTGTGAGACTGTCTTCAAGGCCCGTGCTACCACTTTTGCTTGTCTCACCTGGTTCTCCCTCTTCCTTGCCTGGGAGATGATTGACAAGCGACGATCCTTCTTCCGCATGCAGCCCGGCTCCAAGCTCTACTTCACCCAGTGGATGCACGATGTCTGGCGCAACCAGTTCCTCTTCTGGGCCATCATGCTCGGCTTCGTCACCCTCTTCCCCATTCAATACATCCCCGTCATCAGCGACACCGTCTTCAAGCACAAGGGCATCACTTGGGAGTGGGCCATCGTCTTCATCGCCGCCGGTCTCTTCTTCGGTGGTATCGAGGCCTGGAAGTTTGCCAAGCGAGTTTACTTCCGCCGTCAAGCACGCAAGAACCAGGGCCTTGACTGGAAGGACATGGATCTTGAGCAGCGTACTTTTGGCGAGTATCTCACTCCTGATTCCAGCGAAGCCAGCGTTCGTCACGACTCTGAGAAAGTTGAAGCACAAGCTGCCGCTGAACGCAACAACGCCGAGAAGAAGGCGTGAATGAAACCCCAACAATGGGGAAAATGATTTTAGCTATAATTCTGCCATGATGAGGTAGATAGCCTAAACTCAACGGTAACAACGGAGTTAAAAAGTGGAAGGGTTCAAAGAAAAAGGTGGATGAGGAGGAAATGACTGAGCCGCAAATATGAGACGCGAGCTCTCTACCGGGCCCCAAAATGAACCACAGAGGACGCCGTTGGCCGTAATGAGAGGAGGAAGAGGGTCATGGATGAATTCCAGATCCCTTGAGATTACCTATGCATAAGCGGAAATAGTTCTGTAATGAAGTTAAATATTAAATCATGAATAATGGCTTTCCCAAGTGTCTCACCTTCACTGTATTGATGTCTTGTTCTTCATGGGTGTTTGAAGCGGAATTCCGTTTTGGATGACCTAAGTGTTGGATTGAAGTGGGTTGCTGTACTACTGTGGCGTTAGTGGGCACGCCGTAAGCACTTGGTCGTGGCTCATGTTGCGGTCTGAAGATCATTCATTATCTTTGAGCCCAAAATCACAAATCTCACCTCTCTTCCTCAAACTCTTCATATCTCAACTCATCAAAAATGCCAAACGCAACCCCCAAACCAAAACGAGACATGAAAGTCCTCTGTCTCGGCCTCCCCCGCACAGGCACAGCCTCCATGGCCGAAGCTCTCACCATTCTCGGCTACAAGGACGTATTCCACGGTATCAAAGCCATAGACGACAACGAAGTGTGGGCGAAACTCGAGCGCGCTACAGATGCTTCATTCCCCAATCTTCCAAGCTATACCGGCAAGCCATTTACTCGCGAGCAATGGGATGACATCTGGGGAGAAAGTGAAGCTGTCACTGATGTGGCGTCTCTTTACGCGCCGCAGCTTATTGAGACGTATCCTGATGCTAAAGTCATTCTTGTAATTCGGGAATATGACAAGTGGTTTAAGAGTGTTGATGAGAGTGTTCTCCAACATCTCTGGAATCCAATCGCGAGCTTCAGCATTTCTGTCGTTGAGCCGGTGCTAGGATCCAGAGCAGGACCAGCAGCGCGAAAACAAATGCTAGGTCTTTTCCAAGCATCCACAGTTGAAGATGCCCGAAAGAATGGCCGCGAAACGTATGAACGCCATCATCGGGTTATTCGAGAAATGGTACCTAAGGACCAACTGCTAGAGTATCGCATGGGCCAAGGCTGGGAACCTATTTGTGAATTTCTGGACAAGCCTGTGCCGGAGCAGGAGTTTCCTTGGGTGAATGAAGCCGCGGAATTGAAGAGACTCATTATGGAGAAGATCAAGAGGAATACTACTGCTGCTGCGATGGTTATTTTGCCTTGGGCTGGGGCTGTTGCTGCGCTGGGAGCTGGATACTGGATGGTGTATAAGAGATGATTGTTTGATTGATGGAGGTATAAGCCAAACAGTGGCATGTAGTTGAACTACGATGGCTGGCTAGTCGTGATGATTGCGCCATTACATGTGACACTCCTCCGCACAACCATCACGTTTCGATGGTACCTGAGCTTATGTGGTACGCTAGACAGCCGAATAAGCTTCTCACTCCCGAGGAGCAATTAATCGTCTACGTAGTATCCAACCTCAACACCCGCTATCAACCTCATCCAAGGCCGCGTCGCATCTGTGGAAGTTCCAAGTCCCACGCATGATGTCCCCCGAACCAAGGTTTTTAGCATATCATCAATTCACCAAAAAGCTTGGCCAATGTCACACAATCAATTTCGCCGAAGAGGAGCATAGCCCCAGGAACAAAGCCAAGAAGATTGGACCAGGTAAATGGGCACTAATTTTAGGTTTAGAATATGCTTATCGCGCCGATATGGAGCCTCTGCAGATCACTCGACGTCATGACGATTTGGACATGACGCATTAAGCGAGTTATCGAATGAGAGGCATTAGACGGATTGATTAGGGAAGAATGATGGAAGTGGTGATGATTTGGGTGTAAGAGGCGAAGAGAACAAGTATATAAGATGGCATATCCGCGAAGACACTCTTACCATTATCATCATCACTTGCCATTGAATCAACGCTTTACTACTCACATCGCCACATTATTTAACCCAATACTTATTCAAAATGGTCGAACTCTTGGGAAAAATTAAGGAGACGCTGGCTCCCTCAAGTACTGAGAACTCCAACACTGGCTCTCATAACACTGAGTCATACAACACTGCCTCTCATCAGGATGAGCGCTACAACATCGGCTCTCGTAACACTGAATCCTTCAACAACACCAACCAGCGAGACCTTGGCTCCAACTCCAACTCCCATATTGCGCCCCACGATGCCACCACCACCCAGAACCAGCAGACCGAGGGTGTCCGTACAGGAGACAAGATCGACTCACTGGTAGAGAAGATACCCGGTGTTCCCTCATCTCAGTCCCAGTCTTCGTAAGTACACTCCTCATACACAAAGTTGTGTTAACTAACGTCGTTTCAAGAAACACACCTTCTTACCAGAATGACATGCACAAGTCACCCGGAGCTACCCTGGACGCTGCCCGTGCTCCTCCCTCTGCTCTTAGAGAGCGCCTTGGAGATCCTATCATTGAGCACGACTATCCTCAGGAGAGCACGACGAAGCGACACTCTTCTGTCAGCCATCAGGAACAGCACTATAACTTGAAAGCTTGAACTAATTGGATGGGGAAGAAAAATAAGCTTGACATTGGTGGAATTGTGAAGTTTGGAGTTCATTTTTAATAGCGCGAGAGTAGTTGTAATGGACCATGGTTAAGATGAATGCTTTTTGTCGAACCCTGGATCGAACACATAACTAAAGAACACGTCCCGCCATATTGCCGTGAACCCGAATACCGTGTAAATTGTACCTTGGTCAAAGTCGATTGCATCTGGCAGAACCCAGACTTTTACGTTCGTTGATACTGTATACTTGATCAAGACTGTGCAGACTTGCACGAGCAATGACAATCCAAATGCTTTATATCACAATACCCCTCCAACCGCGCCACTCCGCATTATCTCCCACCTTCAATTTCTTTGAATGAAACCGGCTAATCCTCACATCGCCGAGACTCCCCGCTCCGGCCCGGATCCACAACCGGGCGCTATTCCCGATATCGCAGCTCCGCGCCGGCAAGCTCTCCGCTCATGGAATTTTGATCGAGTGCTGATGCAGGAACAGAGATTATGCCAGAAACATTATAGTAAAGACTTGAAGAGCTAGTGCGATCTTTTAGAAGCGAGGAAAGGTCAACTGACTTGCCTCAAGCTCCGGATGCAAAGCCGGACGCCTGTATTGTGTGCCGAGCGGGGATGAGCCGGTAGACAAGTCATAACGCTGCATTCATGATATGAGATGATGATCTGAGAATAACAATTCTTCTCTCTTTACTGATCATCCAACAATGTCATGCCTTAGTTATCCACTGATACTGTCCAGAGATCCTTAGCTCCTAGCTATAAAATAGCCTTGGAGCTTTCCCGGCCCAATTCTCACCGACGGATCCCACTCCACCACTTCCTCGCCGCTCATTCGTGCGGTTAAATGCGCTGGATAAAACCCATCATCTCAACCAAGCGCTCCCGTCATGACAGCTCCTCCTCCCCTCGTAGTGCAGAATCTTGTCGGTCTTGTGGTCTCGGTCTCTCAACATCATGGCTTCTTGATTGGCGAGGATAATAACCGTGGGGGTGTAACCATCATGTCAACTCGACGGTTATTTAGCTAGCATAGTTTGATGGGCACGACCATGTGATGAGGTTGGGGTATATGAGCCGCTACCCTCATCAGCAGATTTTCGCCATGATCTGAATTTTTTTCAATTATATTGACTGTTTTGTTGTTCAGCCTATTACAATTGTTTGGTGATAATTGTAGAGTGTTGCTGGAAACTCCACTGTGATCCATATAAGACGGACATCCCACTTTGAGTTACGAGTGACAGACCTACTTCATCATTCCACGACACGCCACTCAACTCCTCTTCTCCTCATATTTTCTCTCATCTTTCATCTCTTTACAATCCATCACAACTGAATTACAGTAACAATGGCCAGCGTATGTCTTTTCCAGCTCATTGACCACTCTCACATCATACCCCGCCATCATGGCCCCTCATGACGTCTCACACCACAGCTAACACGTCCTCGCAGAACCTCTCCTTCGTCCTCAACAAGCCCGGCGACGTCTCCTTCGAAGAGCGCCCCAAGCCCACTCTCTCCAGCCCCCACGATGTTCTCGTCGCCGTCAACTACACCGGCATCTGCGGCTCCGATGTGCACTACTGGGTCCACGGCTCAATTGGCAAGTTCGTCGTTGAGGACCCCATGGTTCTCGGCCATGAGTCCGCCGGAACAATCGTCGAAGTCGGCTCCAAAGTAAAGACTCTCAAAGTCGGCGACCGCGTCGCTCTCGAGCCTGGCTATCCCTGCCGACGATGCCAGAACTGTCTCGCTGGAAAGTATAACCTTTGCCCAGATATGGTGTTTGCTGCTACACCTCCGTACCATGGGACTTTGACCGGTTACTGGACTGCTCCTGCGGATTTCTGCTTCAAGCTTCCTGATAATGTTTCGCAGCAGGAGGGTGCTCTTATTGAGCCTCTTGCTGTCGCTGTGCACATCGTCAAGCAGGCCCGCGTCAAGCCCGGTGATTCAGTCGTCGTCATGGGCGCTGGACCCGTTGGTCTTCTCTGCGCCGCTGTCGCAAAGGCCTACGGCGCCTCCAAGATCGTCAGCGTCGATATCGTCCAGAGCAAGCTCGACTTCGCCAAGGACTTTGCCTCCACGCACGTCTACGCCTCTCAGCGCATTGCCCCCGAGGAGAACGCCAAGAACATCTGCGAGCTCGCTGATCTTCCTGAAGGCGCTGACGTTGTGATTGACGCCAGTGGTGCCGAGCCCTCTATCCAGGCATCTATCCACGTCCTCAAGAACGGCGGTAGCTACGTGCAGGGCGGTATGGGCAAGGCGGACATTACCTTCCCCATCATGGCATTCTGCATCAAGGAGGCCACAGCTAGCGGATCATTCCGATATGGCGCTGGTGATTATCCTCTTGCTGTTGAGCTTGTTGCAACCGGCAAGGTCGATGTCAAGAAGCTCATCACTGGAGTTGTCGAGTTCAAGCAGGCTGAGGAGGCTTTCAAGAAGGTCAAGGAGGGAGAGGCGATTAAGGTTTTGATCAAGGGACCTAACGAGCAGTAAATTGGGGACGATGATGATATGAATGAACATGAATGAGAACTAAAAGCGAAAAAATTATCCGGGCATGGGTTGGCTTGGATCATATGAAGCTGGGCGGCGGGTGAAGGCGTTTTGTCATGAGTGGACTCAAGGAATATGGGTCTTTTTAGTATAGCATCATTGTGTTTGTTGGCACTTAATAGACGTGGTCCGTTTTACTTGAACCATTGGAATTTAAGCTTAGAGGGCTCTAAGGTCTTAGGTCTTCTGATACCCTGGACCTGAGGACTGTCCATCAATGAGACACTTCAGTCATGGAGCGAGAGCAGGGGTAAGTCTCGCTGTTTGTTTGTGACTCGGATACTCGTTTTCCTACAACGGTATACTGCTAGTCGATCTCATGAAACGCCGATGAGCTTAGCAATCATGTTAATTTCGCCCTTTCACTGGCTCCTCCGTATGCTCTCTAATCTCCTCCATCTTCAATTCCGCTCTCTCCCCTGCAAAGCATCTTCATTCCGCCCCTCCACGACTTAGCTCCAACGGCTGAACAAGCACAGCCCAAGGCTTCTCCACCTCCGCTTTCAGTTTAATTCCCATCACGTTCCTAAGCACTCTCCAATGAAACAAGATTCACCCGTCTTACATCTCCCAAAAGAGGACAATGAACGAGAATCTGACTATCTTTTGAATGCTTTACGATCGACTAACTCATTTCACGCGATATCAACGCCCTGCTATAGAGGGCGACTTCCTCGGAAGTGGGATCCATGTGATCGACACCAGCATGGGCTTGTCAGTCGAATCCTACGGTATCCGTACATGCATGCGAATTCTCGACCAATCTCGCGAAGCATGCTCAACTGGGCAATCCCCTCAATATCTTCTGTGAGGCTCTGGTACACAACTGAAGCCTTATCATCGTTAATTAATCCATTTTCATCTAGCAAATGAGCTAGAAGCACCATTTCTTCTAGGAAAACGCCGCAGTGAGTATTTTAAGAGCAATAGCTTCCCGTGGCTTGTCGCACTGCCCAGAATCTTGAAAGCTCAATTTCCACAAGCTACTCCGCCTTTAACGGCATTCGGGTTTTTTACTTTTCGTGCGGGTGCAGTGCAGGGGTCTTAAAGTAGGGTGGTACTGGAGTGACCCTGTTTTCGTTTGTTGTCAATTAAACTGAACGCCAGACAAGGCTCTGTCTTAGTCCAGACACTCGTGTAACTGCCGACGACAACTCTGTCTCTCAACAACAGCATATAGAAACAAAACATGGATGGCTTCAGTTCTATTGGTATAGTATCCGTAAATTACTCTAAGCATTCGGACAATTCTTTTAACAGACCGAAAATCATGGCCTCCCTCAAAAGCCTCACATTCCCGCTCCACCCACGAGAGTGCCCAACGGCGCCGACAAGGCATCCCCAATGGCCAGCTGAAGTGCGGCTGAAGGACGCTAGCGACGCCATCCGCAAGGGTCCTCGAAATCTGCCTTGTGCTTCCCTTTCGAGGTATTGTGAGTCAAGCTGGCCTTGCTTGTGCCAAGCTATAAGGCTGTTGTGTTTCCCCCCCCCAAGGGAAAAAAAGGGTGCGCCATAAGTCATTCTACCCAGCGAACACTCGTCTTGGCCTTGCACTATACTAAACTATAACCTGGCTTGGCTTTGCAGTTTTAACTTGTGTTATTTGTTAAGAAGTTATCATGGAACAACAACAGGAAAAGGTCGAGGGCAACCATGTTCTCCAAACACCACTTTGGATCATCATCATTCGCGGCTTTCAATTCCTCGTCTCTCTCATCATCGTCGGCCTCTGCGCTCGTCTAATCCATGATGCAACCCTCGACGAAGAAGCTCTATCTCTCGCCATTGTACGACCTCCCATCCCCTCTTGATCCCTTCACCACTAACACTGTCAGGCAATCATATCATGGATTGTCATCGCCTACACCGTCTTCACAGAGAAAATCCCCAGCTTACAGAGCGCATACCACATCATTGCCGTTCTATCCCTCGATGCTCTTCTGATGGTTCTCTGGCTTGCGGCTTGGGCTGCTACTGCTGCGCGACGTGCTAAATACGTTGTTCCTGTCAATGCCTATGGCTGTGTTGATGATGGTAGTCTTACGGATAGCAAGACTTGTAACATCTTTAAGCGTGATGGCGAGAATGTTATTCTTTTCAAGTCTGGTCTAGCTATGCTTGCTGCTGTCGCTGGACTTGGTGCTCTTGTCTGGTAAGTCAACTCTGCACTTGGTTTATAGTCTATGTCGACTGACAGTGGGATTTCAGGATTCTCTTCATTGTCACATTTGTCTGGACTCTGGTCATGTTCCTCCGCGGTCGCAAGGAGGGTCGCTTCGCCGTCAACCTAGATGCCTCATCACCTCCTACCAACAACTACCAGATGGAATCCAAGGTCAACGCAGCCCAACCCGTGGTTCAGCCTGTGCAACCTCAGGGTGTCCCTCAACAATACCAGCAACAACCTGCCCCTGGCCAGTTTGTTCCTCAACAACAGCAGCAATACCCTCCCCAAGGCACACCCTCTCCCTACCAACCCGCCCAAAGCCCGTACCAACAGCAGGGCGCTTATCCTCCTCCCGCAGCACCCTACTCTCCTCAAGACCAGCAGTTCCAAGCCCAGCAGAACTACGGACAGTATCCTCCCCAGCAGTATCAACAGCCTCCTCAACCCCATGGAAGTGAGCTTGATGGTCACACACAGTACTCTACGCCTCCTCCCGCTTCGATGTCCCCTCCTCCTCAGCACTACGGAAGTGAGCTCGATGGTCAGACAAACTACACGCATCCTCCTGCCTCAATTTCACCACCTCCTCAGCAACCCTACGCTCCTCAAGCTCACCCTCAGCAGTAGATGAGGCGAAGGAGAGGATTAATGATCGGGCCTTCTGGCGCGCGGAGTTATGCTTGTGTTTTGGCAATCTTTTATATATCCGATAGCAGGTGTTTGCAATGATGGCATTTGACAGATGTTTGATACCAGTAGTCACAGTTGGAATACACGATATAGCGGCTGATGACAATTTATTCGCAATAGTATCTAATTATACTTAATTCCCCATCGTTCCCAACAAGCGTAGCAAGTCTATACCCCGTGTGCTTATAGCAGAGACTTTCTGTGTTTTCTGCCAGGTAAAAGCCTTCCCATGCCTATCCCATAAGTCCTTACCAAATGGCAATCTCTCCTAACTAGTCTATTCCTTGGCACCCCTAACGGGCTTTGCCTGAACCACGAATGATCCGACTTCTTGTATGGCGGCATTACCGTGGTCGTGTCTTCGATGGGCGTAGCAGATTTATCGAAGGCTCCGTGGTTGGGACTGTGGTGGCGTAGGATTGTACTCTGACTAGGGGAGCTTAGAAAACTAGGACCTAAATCTTAAGTGATAAGAAATTTTAGGGAAACCTATGCTACATTTAGGTTTTTTAAGGCTAATTTAATTTATCACCCGGTCTGATTGTCAAAAGTCTTCTTGCTCCTGGAGGTCTGAGTCGGATCGGGCTGGGGATGAGGTTCTTGGGGAAGTTGTCGGTGAGGTGGCAAACATGATGTACAGAGTCGAGTGTCAGTCCTGAAAGAACACCAAAGATGCTATTCAGTGTTATACAAGTGAGACGAGACGAAAAAAGGCTGAAATAACATAACTTAGTCGTATTGAGGAGGCTCAGGAAGTTATGTCACGAGCAAGGAACATATGTAGTCTTGGGAGAGGTAACTCATCGCACACAATTAAATGTATATGGGCTGCCACGCTCAAGCCCACAGCGTTTGTGGCTCACCTTTCTCCGAGTGCCACCTTGATATACTTCACCTGAAATAAGATATAATTAAATAGAAGAAACCTAATTGAAACGAAGGGGGGCGGGGGTGAAAGGTAAGGCTCGTAGAGTCGAGTCACCAAACCCAAATTTTAAAACTTAGATGCGAACGACATGACATTGACAAACAAATTACGGATTGAAAGAGCATAACAACCTTTTAATTTCCACTTTCTGCGAAATACTTAACTGAGTAAAGAGCTCGAGACCAATGCCTCAACCTCAATGCTCTGTCATATCGCTCGCGCTCGTACTCTGAGTGTCTTCCTCCGTAGTTTTCACCTTTGCAACAATAACAGCCGAAGAATAGTAGCCTTCGATATCAGGCTCATTTCCATACTTGAAATCTCAGGTTAGTTGCTGTTGAAGTGTAGCAAGTTCTCAACTCACCGCGATGAAAGCAACAGCTAGTTCTTTAGAAACCTGCTCCCCAGGCGGTTTGTTCAACCACGTAACATCCTGACGAGGATAAAAAGCCCCATGATTTCTAAAGCTATAACCCTGAGGTGTCCCAATAATAGCTGGATCGAGTGGTTCGTTATAGTTATATGCGAAAATAATTGCAGGTGTTGCCTCGCCAATTGCCGGCTTGTCGTCCAAGATGTCTTGCTGCGCTTGAGTGACTAAAGGCTCAAGTGAGTCTGAGTTGCCCTCTACCCAACGCTCGTTGTCCCATTCAAGTCTCTCTAGTATCCGCTCGTGCTGGTTATATCGGTATTCCTCATCGTCGATGAGTGCGGCGACTTCAGCTGCGCCTAGGATGCGCTTGAGGGCTTGGTAGACTACCATGTCGATACCCTTGAGCATGTGGTGTAAGTTTCCGGTGGATGATTTGGAGGTATGAGGGTATGCATGAGTACAAGAGAACCCGACGAGGCCTGTATTTTACTGTTAGCGTGAGAACAAAAAAAAAAAAAAGGTGCCCAAGCTTGAGAATACCTTTTTCCGTCAAATGTTTATTCTCGAGCAGCTTCTCAAGGGCATTGAAGAAATGAAGAGACTCCTGGTCCAGAGCACGTAGGTGATCTGACATTGAAGCTGGGCCGTAGCTTGTCCAGAAGAGGTTATAGGTCAAAGTTACACGGTGTCCCTCCGTGACTTGCAGAACTTCGTGCTCGCAGTCAGAGAAGAAGGCCGCCCATTGGATGGTGTCGGCGCTTTTCGGTGCCCAGTCAAAGACAATCTCGCGACCACCATGCCTGACTGCGAGCTGGCCACCTTTAATTTTGTTAGTGAACAAGTATTTGGTACGGGAGACATTGTATCCAACCTTTGTGCTTCGTGGGTAGACACACGACAAGCGAGCCCATCTGGCGGTCGGATCGTGGAGTGTCAACGTGCGGCTTGAACTTGCCAGAAGGACCAGAATACACCTATACCACGTCAGTCGGTATACAACATTGAACCTGAATCAAACCCACATTCAGCTTGTAAAGCTCCGCCTTCACACCAAGGCCTCTAGCATCCGATTGACTAGCCTGGGCTAGGACCTGGTTGATGGTGTCAACGATACCATGTTCATACGGATTGAAGTTGGTACAAAAGTCTTCCGTATCCATCTTCCCAGCCTTTCTGTACTCTTCATCAAGAACCTCTTTGCTTCCAACCCCAAAGGTTGCAGGTTGGCAATCGCTCAACAAAGTGTTGAAAGCGACTTGAGAGACAGTGCCATCGCCCAAGGGTAACTTGAGACTGGAGCACTTTCCATGTTCCTTGTTATCCCACCGAATTATTACAGAATGATTAGTTCCATTAGATGAGCTGTCTTCATCTCCAACACTACCTCCGATGGCAAAGATGTCCTTGCCGGCGCGCTTGTCCAGGGCTGAGGACACAGCAGAGAGTAGATCTTCAAGTGAAGAAGGATCCTCAGCGGACTGGGAGATGGAAGGAGAATATTCCATTGTGGTGGTGTGCTTAGAGAAGAGAAAAGTCGTTGTGAATGGCTGTGAAGACCCAGATGGTGCCTGAGGGGAGGTTGATGGTCTTTTATAGACTACTGATCAGCTTTTCCATATCCTGCCTAGCAATATGATCTACAGCTCTATCTATTATGATGATCAAACACATATCAGCTCTCTGAAAATTCACGGTGATACCAGTCAAAGTCTCAAATGTTTATACAACATGCTTGCTGATCCTGGGTGCTGTTGGCTGATTGAGTTTCCAGTATCCGAGACAGCACCAATGAAGGAGCGTTGCTGCCTAGAGATGCCTGAAAAGTGTGCAACGCAATTTTCGAAAGACGAGAATTGGATGCTGAAGTATTCCTCCTTCGTATATACAATCTACCACTGAATCTATCCCTTGGAAATATGAGGGCGTTCACGCTGGCACTTTGTGTTTTTTGTTTCATACCGAGAAACAGAACCGATGCTACGAAGCGGAGAAAGTACATCGTGGTAGACCTTCACAAAGAGAGGAAGTTTAGCCCAGAACGTCGTCCCAAATGAATAATAACAAAAACCAACGTCGATCAATAAGATACACAGAAGAAAAAGAAGAAGGTTGTTGATGTTTTTCGATGAAGTCTTGGGTCATGGTGCAATTCATCTTCCGACCGGTCCAGAAGTGGTAGGCGGTCAGTTTTCTGCTATTTGCTCATGGGCTCACCTCTCGGCATCCCGCAAGCTCCTCGTCCGATATAGCTTCAATCGACATCAGCGATCCACCACGAGCTCTCCGACGACATAAACGCTCATCCGGA
Source organism: Fusarium beomiforme (assembly GCA_002980475.2). Lineage (NCBI taxonomy): Eukaryota > Fungi > Ascomycota > Sordariomycetes > Hypocreales > Nectriaceae > Fusarium > Fusarium beomiforme. Next base: position 53,522 of record PVQB02000177.1, read on the forward strand.
CCATTCTACGGGCCTCCTTCATACGATTTCTACGACCCAAAGCCCCGCGCACTCGCCCCATGGCCGCAATGGCCGTCCAGAACCCCCCGGTGCCAGGAGAGAAGCTCGGAGTGCCCTCTCGCAACCCTCTACCTCTCTCCGCATCACAAGAAGCACAAGTCCGAGATATATTCTATCAAAAAGTCCGAAAAGAATGCGCCGAAGAGATCAAAGGCACGTTCCCCGCCGCCACCAGCACCACCATCACCAAACTTCAATATCAGGCCATACTAACAAACCCCAGCATTCGCCGCATGCGCTCTCGGACGCACATTCACCGTCTCCTTCGCCTGCCGCGCCGAACACCGCTCCATGAACAGCTGCATGAAGCTGCACGCCACACAATCCGCCCACGACGAGGCACGCGAGGAATGGTTCGCCTTACGAATAGAGCGCCAGAAGGAACGTGAGCGAAAAGCTCGAGTCGCACAGGCTCAAGAGGAGTTTATGAGGGAGTGGTGGGGACTACCGGAGCACGTGAGGTTGTCGAGGGAGAAGGAGATGGAGAAGAGGGGCGAGAGGATACATGGACTTACGGCGAAGGATAGACCGAAGGGGGAGGGGCAATGATAATGAATGGGGGTTGCATCTGTGGCGTTTGGGGTATTGAACATCTACGTGGGAAGTCTTGGTTGGGGATGGATTGTAAGAATAAAAGGTGATGTGAGGACGACACAAAACACTGTACCAGTACGATAAAGATCAATGCCGAGATTGGCATCTTCAAGAGCCACTTTAACTCGATAAACATATGCAGCAGTGGGAACTCGACAGAATGAGAAGCACGAGGGTGAGAACCAACACTCCAATGTTTAAGAGCATGCAGCCAATGCTTGTCAAACTGATACCCAAACACATCTACCGTGCCTCACGCCCAAGATCGTCATCGACAAAGTGTGACAATTACCGCCCGGTCTGCTTATGAAACATTCATCAGCATCATCCCACATACAAACCCAACCCATAAACCTTCAGTGGTGGAATCGGCAGTTCATGTATGTAACAGAGGGTTACGTGCATCAAGCGGTGAACCTGAAGGTTTCAAGGCCACTTTACGGTCAAACGGGAATAAGAACCATGTTTGAGGCCTTAACCTCTCTCTCCTACCATCTCGAAAAGCAAGGGTACTGTTTCCGATAGTCGTTCATAGGCTCAATTCTCTCTCAGCTCATTACCGACTTATTCTCCCCGCATACAATCACACAATCACTCGCCATCTTTATCTCTCAAGACCAGTAAAAACACTCCCCGTCCACCCCAAATCTATGCGAGCGAGCCAATAGCGCTGCCGTTTCCCCTCTCGCGAGCGCGTTTCCACGGCGCTTAGGTCCTTGCTGCAGTGTGACACAACCGCTGATAGGTCCATTTGCATGATGCTATTTATAACCGTGTTAGTCGGCGCTGCGAGCGCTTAAAAAAGAAAGATGGATGAGAATATAATATCAACCAACATGTCTTTCCGTTCTGGGGAATCTTGAATCTCATGTTTTATACTGGGGAACATTTGTATGAGAATTTGTTTTGATGATCATGAAGCGGTAGCGGCATAATTTGACTATTCATCGTCTTGCTAGCCTAGACCCCCTCATTGATTGATACCCTGCTCTGCTTCTGGGAAGAAGTATACTGTTTGATACAGAGAAATGTCGACTCCAACCCCAGGAGGGTTCTCTCTATTCCCGAGTCCCAGTTCATCGAAACCACCGCCTGTTTCACGGAATCAAACACCAAAACCTCGACGCTCTGAATCTCGTGAGCGTAGAGCTCCTACACCCAACGACAGACGAGCTGCTACGCCCAGTGATCGACGGGCTGCAACACCACAGGCAATGTCTCCAGAACAAAGACCAGCGTCACCCAGAAATGGACGACAAACTCCCCAGAATAGAGCTCATACACCCATTGAATTCGAGCCCGTGCAGGAACCCCCCAAGCCCGTAAAGGTCCAACGACCTCGCCCAACGGTTCAAATCCCCGGACGGTCTGATACCGGTTTCGCACAAGGAAACATCATTGAGAGAAGTAGCAGCGATAGATCACGAAGCTCAATCGCCAAACCACCTCTCGGCGGCGAAACAACCGCGCAACCACTGCGATCCATCTTCCCAGCTTATAACCCAGATGTGCCGCTCAATCAACAAAACTATGTCCCCACCGAGATTCAACCAACTCAAATGCCACGCGCCGTTATAAGTCGTCAAACATACCACGAACCAGTCGCCGGATCGACTTCACGAAACGCCGTTCGCAGCCCAGAATTCAGCCCCATGAGCGTTCAGTCAGCACAGCCATCATATCCCCACCGCAACGTCCAACAACAAGAACCCCCACTGATTCCAAAGGTTAGTTCAAACGAGCAGCTCAAGAACTACTGGAAAGTCGCAAATGGATGGCAAGCTTCGCCGTCAGAAGGACGAGTGTACTGCATGAAGCTAGCTCAAGAGAAAGATGCCCCCGTGTACAGTCTTTCATCAACCTCACAGCCGCTTTACAACCTTCGTATTGACCCGACTTCTGCTTCGGCGTATGTTACGCTTACAAGACATGATCCCAACAAACCATACAAAGCTCCTAAGCCTGAAGCTAGTTCTTCAGCGAGCAGTATCATCAGCGGTGTTGTCGGGCACAACAGTAATTCGTCTGGAACGAAAGCCACCGACACAAAGCACTGGCAAGAAGCTCTTACCACAACACTCGAGGAAGAGACACGCCGACATCCTCCAAATGATGGTCTCGTCGCCCTTCTCATGCCAACGCCCGCTACAAAAATGGCCATTGAACGATCCCAAGATCCCCAATCCGTCATGCTAGCAGAGCGCGAATGCGCCCGTCTCGTCTGGGACGAAGATTCCTCGCACCACTTCCTCGTTCACCCAGCGCTCGCAACACCCTTCTGCGTAACAATCGAGCGCTCGCCATCGTGGTCTCGTGTAGAATATACCCTCGAACACAACGAATCACCACAACACCTCGCCAAACTCACGCGCGACGGCACAGGCGGGGGCTGGCTCGAGATCGACACCGGCATTGCTGCAAAGATAGAGTCCTACTTCATTGTCGACGTCGCCGTAACAGCCCTCCTCCTCGTCGCATCAGCCGATGAAAAGAACATGCCCGCAATGGAAGTCTTTGAGCCGCCGCCTCCTCTGATCCTCACAGCCAAGCAAGAAAAGCGCCTTAGCAAAATCGGCAAACGCGAGGAGAAAAAGAAGCGCAAGATGGAATCGTTCGAGATTGACGTTGAGAGCCAAGACGAGAGTCTAGGCAAAGGAAGAAAACCTAGCGAAAAGGAAGATAAACTCCCCTTCCTCATTCGCGTCATCGTCAAGATCGTAAAGGGCCTGTTTGCGTGCTTTATCTGGATATTAACAATAAGCTTCAAATGCGTTGGTTTCGCATTCAAGGGCTGTTACAAGTGTGTGGGATCAAAGTATTAATGAGTCGACGGGATATTTTAATTTTCAAGAGCAGGCCTTTTTTTCTTGTATCATAAACCCATGGCGTTTTGAAGGGTATCTATTAGCTAGTGTAGCGAGCGAGCCGTAACGAATGAACACGAAATGACGAGAACGGCTCTATAATGAACATTACTTTTGGTGACATGGTATTTATCGCTTCCGTGTCCGAACCATAATCTTCTTTCCTTTTCGTGTCGTTCCGCCCGACGTCGCTGTCTTGGCCATCTTTGCACGCTGAATCTCCAATTCACCCTCTGCGTCTGTAAGCGCCTTGAGTTTCTTGCGTGCGTTTTCGAGTTGGCGACGGAGACGACGGAGTGCCTTTGCGCGCTCGAATTCAGCTTCATTCTTTTCATCGTCGTCGAAGCCTTCAAATGTCTTGTCGGCCTCGTCTTCGTCTTCAAGGTCCAAGTGATCCTGTATTGTTTCCTCGCGCTCCTCTTCGTCGTCCATGAATACAATTTTTCGGGGCGCTTTGGGTTTTGAAGGGGCGGTTGCAAAGTCGAATTCCGAGTCGCTGCCCTCGTCTTCCTCGTCATCTTCGTCAAGCTTGTCGAAGCCTCGTGTGAGAACAACCTGCTCTTCTAGCCGGGCGACTTCCTTCGCAACAACCTGTCGCATCGTTCGAATGTACCCTATATCCTGCGTCTTGAGAAGTCGCACGGTCTCAACATCCATCGCCTTATTTCCCCGATCGCCCTCAACCGTTCCACTCCAACGCTTTCCATCCTGGATTTTCGACCCGGGTCCCTTACGGGACATCATACCAAAGTAAAACTCATCCTCGTTTCGCTCGGCCGCCTTTTCTTTTAGGTTCTTCAGCTGCGCCTTCTTCTTGTTGAAATCCTTGGCTCGAAGCGAGTAATCCTACAATCGTCAAAAGCTGCTTTAGTGGGGGTTTCGGAGATCAACAAACCTTGTGCTTCTCGAGAAGACCGAGTCTGCGACGTTCTAAAGGTTGCGCACGCTCCCTGTGAGGGCGTCGCGCGACGGCATTTCGCATGGAAGACATTTTTGCGTGTTGTGGTATGTATGCAGTGGGATGCAAAAGAGTTCAATCACTGGCGCTTGTCAGAGCTGGAAAGGTGGCAGAATTTTCGAAGATTTTTGGCGGTGAGGTAGCCGTGCCGAATATGTGGCTCAGCAGCACCGCCACAATTGATGTCGAGATAACCTTAACATCATCGGAAGCTAGCTTCACACCCATGAAAAGCTCTAATCTCGAAACCGTTTGGTCAAATCTTGGCGATGCAAAACCAAGCTTTTTTCATCTCAATTGTCCGTAGCATCAGGAACGCGTCCTCGGCTGAGGCGAATCAGGGGGGTTCAGCCCGTCAGCAGCTTTGGCTTTGGCTTTGACTTTCAGGGCAAGCAACAACTAATGCAGCCCCTGAAAATCGCTCTTTTCTCAGTGAGTGACAGTGGGTGATACGAGGACAGACCGTGCATATCCCTTCCTCCACCTGATATGTCATACCGTACACTACTGATTGCGGTTTATTCTTAGAATGGAGCTTGCGTGTCGGAAGAGTCAGCATGTGGGGGAGACTGTTTTATTCCCTGTCTCGAATCCTTGTTCCTGATCCCTTGAGTCGTATAAGATCGTAGCTGACCCCAATGTTCTTGACTGTCAGACTGTTCACTTTTCTTACGGTCGGCAATTGAGACGTGACATTCTCGACGCTTCGTAGTCCCAATGGTGACCTGAATTGAAGCACCATCATTCCTTATTTTTTCTTTTATTCCTGTATTTTTCTGAGTGTTAATATTCATTAAAATGGGCGTAGGTTTGCCTTTTACGCCATCCAGGGCGTTACTGTCCCTCTTCATCGCATTAGTAGTCTTCTACTGCCTTTTCAGCGAAATATCGGGACCCAGCATCCAATTCATCCCCAGCAGCTATGACTGGAGCAAACACAATCTCTACCATCCAAAGGCCATCAGCAGCATGGTCAAGCCCCCACGAGGATCACCAGTCAATTTACCACGCATCCAACACGACTTTTCCAATCCCGAATTGAGGAAACGTGAGCTTGCGACCGCAGATCAACGACGAAAAGACATCAAGCAAGCTTTTAAAAAGACCTGGGCTTCTTATGAGAAGTATGCTTGGGGAAGCGATGAATTGAAGCCTTTGAGCTTGAAGGGGCGTGATTCTTTTGGTGGGTGGGCTGCGACCATTTGTGACAACCTCGACACCTTGTGGATCTTGGGTATGAAGCGGGAATTTTACAGAGCTGTTGACTTTGTAACCCGCATGGACTGGGACATTCCGACAAGTGATGGATTCAATGTTTTTGAGACTACCATTCGACATCTGGGTGGTTTACTCTCAGCGTACGAACTCAGCGGTGAGAACGCCTTGCTGGCCAAGGCAATCGAACTGGGAGACCTTTTATACGGCACCTTCGACAATCCCGAGCATATGCCGCCTCATACGATCAAGTTCAACATCCTCAAGGAAGGAGGGGGCCATCCCGAACCGCGACAGAGCGCTGCTAGTCTTGGTAGTATGAGCTTGGAGTTTACACGTCTGTCGCAGCACACTGGTAACCCAAAGTACTACGACGCCATTGACTTCATCACCAAAGAATTCCAGCGAACACAGAACGAAACTGCCATTCCTGGACTATGGCCTCTTCAGATCAACGCCGCGGACGGATTCCAGGTTACCGACGACAAATTTGGCATGGGCGCCAATGGCGACTCGTTATACGAGTATCTCATCAAAGAGTATGTTCTCCTACAGGGCCTTGAACCAAAGTACGGGAAGATGTACCTTGACGCCGCCGACGCTGGAATTAAGCACTTGATGTTCCGACCGATGCTACGTAATCAAGATGACGTTCTCATGCTTGGAGAAGCATCTTTCGCTCCCAGAGCTAAGCAATCACGGCTGAGTACAGGCGTGGAGCATTTGACCTGCTTCGCTGGAGGCATGTATGCTCTCGGTGGAAGAGCACTCGGACGAGATGACCACGTCGTTATTGGTGAGAAACTCGCGCGCGGCTGCGCAAAAGCCTACGCCGCGTATCCCTCTGGTCTCATGCCAGAAATCGTTCAAGTCGAGCGCTGTCCGACCCTCGAGCCCTGCGCCTTTGAGCCAAAATCCGAGAAAGAACCTGCCGGGTTCCGCGCCAGAGATGCATCTTACTTGCTTCGACCAGAGACCATTGAGTCCATCTTCTACTTGTACCGCATCACTGGAAAGGAAGACTTGCGGGACATTGCGTGGAATATGTGGACTTCCATCCGTACTGCTACTGAGACGGATCACGCGTTTGCAGCGGTGGAGGATGTTGGTGCTGAAAAGATCAAGCATAAGGATTATATGGAGAGTTTTTGGATGGCGGAGACGTTGAAGTATTTTTATTTGATCTTTGAGGATGAGGGGGTTATTAGTTTGGATGAGTGGGTGTTCAACACGGAGGCTCATCCTCTGCGACGGATGACGAGCTAATGGTTCCTTGTGAGAGAAGAGAGAAGCCAAAGAATACATACATAGGCTGTCCAACAGCGTATGAAAAATGTCATCAGCAAGTCCTACGCTATCTCGTCTTGGTATGGAATGAAACAGCCCAGCGATCCCGGTCATATAGGCCCATAATCGCCATGCGCCTCCCTGCTCACTGCACGGGCATCGGACTAGGAGGGCCTCAAAACAACCGTGAAAAGCCCTTGCTTATCCTGTTTCTTGTTCCTCAACAAAAACAGTACACAGACAACAAACAAATAATAGTGGATGTCATAATTTCCCTCCGTCCCACCCCCCCTCCGTCCCATTGGTTTGTGACTTTGCACGTTCGGATGACCAGACCTCGGCGTGCGGCGGTTGCATGAACCCGGCCTGTAGCATTGCTGGTGGTGTGTCTGTCGGAACTGTCAGTACAGCGACCGCGACCAGAGACTGGTGGACTCACCTCGCTTGTGGGACTTGTCTTGTCCAGAATGCTGCTTGGCAA
>PVQB02000178.1:0-15432 GCA_002980475.2 Fusarium beomiforme
GCAGGTGGGTACTGCATGGTACATCATGGCTGATTTCAACTCCACCCAAACTCTCATCGTGTAGAATCCTGTCATTCCAAGCCTTAATTGCAGGCCACATTTATCACTCCGAGTCTAGAGGGGCACCAGATGCGAGTTATATAAGCCATTCCTTCAGAGACGTCGTTGCCATCCTTTTTGTGTGTAACTAGTAGATATCTTGAAGCTGTTTGAGATTGTTTGTCAAGGGAGACCCTAGGACTTCTCCCGTACCCATAAATCCACAAGGAGACAGATGTACTATGCTTCTGCATAACACTCGAGGACGTGACTATCTAATCCTGTTCTTTCCCCTCTTTCTTACAAGGCTCACATTCTCCAACGCAATAACAATCCGAGTAGAGGTCGTCGGCATTGTGTGAACCGATAGGGCATCGACTATGGTTGAAGTTCAGATGCTTGCCGTTGCACCAGGCTTGGCAATGAGAGGCCACTCCCCAAGTTCCGGCCTCGCACTGCACAGAATAGAAGACTTGCTCTACCTGGTCGGTATCACCATCTTTGCCCTCACTAGCCGGCGTGACGGGCACGCCGACGACCAGATTGCCCACCATGCTACCCAGCATGGCGAATGCGAGAAGCGTCTTCATTGGACTTTGCGTTCCGAATATGTTGAAGAAAATTGTTCCTAATTACACTCGTTAACTTATTAATGCCAATCAAGTGACGATAGCGTGATGTTACAATGATTAATGAGTCTTGTGATGCGTAGAGATAAGCTGGCTTGAGAGACTTGTGATTTTGACAAGGACGGCTTTTTCTCCTTCTTATATGTAGGTCTCTGCAGGGGCTGGGCACCTCCAATTATGTTCAATACTTTTCCAAGGGCTGCCTGCAGACCCGTCTGCTTATGGTCGGACAGCGCAAGCAGTTCTTGTTGGGCTTAAAGTTGAAGAGCATTGCCGGACATTTCGTTGTTGGTTGTCGCTGGCAAGGATAATACTATCAACAACGCCGCGATGGAGCGTCGTGATCATTTCCTTTCATTGTTGGTTGATGTATGTTGGCTCTTGGCAGGACTACCTGCAGGATGGAGCCTTTACCCTGAAAGATAAGAGGTGAAGTTTCACCGCTTGGGCAATGATAGCGATGAGGATCGGGAGTTTTGGCTCGAATAGACCGCTGCGCATTGTAACTAACAAGCCAGATCTATTGACCTACAGCATGCGAAAGCTGAATGGGCTATTAGCTGTTGAATATATCTTAAGTAGGTGGTCAGTCTTGACCGTCAACATCTCAGCAATTTGAGATTAAGTCAAGTCAAATATGCATAATGTTAATCAGCGGACGAATACAACAGATCCTTTTGAAGGCTAAAGGAACTTTTGGCCTCGCAGGGCTAGGGTGAAAATGCCTAAGGCAAATGCAGTAGGGGCTAGTGGGACTTTTGATGAGACAGGGCAACAACCAACAAAGGGCTCTCAAGGCAACAACAGCAAATCAGAGTCAATTAAATGATCATGAGCAAGGTCATGCACTACTAAAAGCGATGATTGCATAGCCACGCGGGCGTTACTTGTGCCGATAACCGAGCACTGTAGTTGCTCGGATATTCGTATTCTCCATACTCTCAGGATGCAAACGGATCCATGGACCTCTCAACTCCACAACAAAGATATTTTGCATAGACTGGCAAGTTGAACTGTAACGCTAGCCTGCAATTACTAATGTCAAATGATCGTTTTAGTTCTGAAATTGTCTCAGAGATCCACCTTGTTATCTTAATGGGTTTCCTGTCCTGATGCCTTTCGTCTCAGCTCTGGCATGATTGGCTCGGATATGGTAATTGCAACACCAAGTCATGATGCTGGAAAATACCAACGGTGGAAATATGGGTGAAACTGTTTTGTTGCGGCATTATTGCTATTGGCTCGCTATGAACTCAGGATGACGCGGCTAGATAGATAAATGCCAATCTCCAAACCGCCCTTTCCAGAACTCAAATGTAACTATTTTCAACTTAAACCAGCTGCGTTCATCGCTATATCAAAGAAATCAACCACCATGGCGAATCAGCCCGCGGTCCATTATACAGTTGACCCTTCAACCAACCCGGGCTCGTGGCCTCCTCCAGCTCCAGAATTTGGCAATGCCATTATCAACAGAGTCGATGTAATCTTCATCAACATCAATGCCGACTCCAACTTTCGCGTTCTTCAGACAGGCACCAACGAACATGTTCACCATGCAGTCAAGCAGGTAACAAAGCACATAGCTCGGGGCCTGTACCGAATAGTTAGCATGAACGTCACGGAATATTCGTGCGTGGTGGTTATGGAAACTGAGAAATCCAGAGACGAGCTTATGTTTAGGAATGGATTTCCTTGGGATAGGGATCATGACCCTCAGCCGGATGTTATTTTATAAGTACAAGTGCAGATAAAAGGATGAGAGAAGTACTATTCTTGAAAGTCAGACTCCATTTATGACACATTTTATCTTCAATGATTACGATAGGGATTACCTTGTCAAAATATTCTTTTTACTGAATGACTTCTAGCCCTAACTATTTACTGGTATTTTACCCTTTTGCTTCTCCATCCTCCACATTCTACCTCTCCACATAACTATCCAGAGAAGAACACTCAGAAGAAACCACAGTCCTGAAATAAAGACAGAAGTCCACCCAAGACCCAAAGCCTCGATCATTGGATTGGCAATAGCCGCAGCGCCTGCCCCAACCAAGCATCTGCCAAGATTGTTCGCCGCTACAGCAGTCGCTGCAGATTCAGTATTCAAGTCGACGATGAGGGTGTTTAGGTTGTTGAGCGCTGCAGTAAAACAGAGGGCAAAAAAGAACAACGAAATCTCAATACCGGCAAGTCCCAGTTGCTGATCCATAATCCATCCATAGATAATCATCATAGCGCAAGCCAAATATACGAATGGCAAAGATATTTCTATCCTCATCCTTTCGATAGGTAGAAGGCTGAGGTCTTGTTGGCGATTTTTAGAGATTTCGATGCCTTCTTTTTTGGCATATCGCCTGAAATTCCAGTCCATCAAGAAACCACCAGTGTATCGATAACATATACTTCCAATGCCCATAGGAAGAAAGCACAATCCAACCACAACAGAGGAGAAATGGAAACGGGAAGCTAGCTGGGTGGAGAATGTAGCCAGTATTATGTAATACCCGCCATACATGAGAGAACTGAAGCCAAGAATGAGGCCTGTTTCCTTGTCAAAGAGGATCTTCAGGGATGCGATAGGGTTTGGTCGTTTTCGACGAGATTTCTCTGCCACTGACTCGGTATTTCCCAGCTTCCGCTGCTTGAGATATCCGATGAGTGACATGTTCCACCATGGTGGCGTAATGCTTCCATTGCCGACAACACTCCGACAGGTTTCGGGGAGAAAGATGAATATGATGAGGAAAAGTGCGCCGGAGAGAATCGTGAGGAACCAAAATATAGATCTCCAGCCAAGATATTCATCCAGTAGACCGCCAATAACAGGGCCAAGAGCAGGGCCGAGTGTGACTCCCATGGAAGCATAGCCTAGATATTTTCCCCGCTCGGCTCGGACTACCATATCAGCAGCCGTTGCACTTCCAAGGGCGATTGTAGCACTGCTCCCACAGCTCTGTAGACAACGTAAGACTAGTAAGGCGGCATAGCTATCTTGTAATGCTAGGCCGATGTTGGCACCAAGATAGATAAGGCAGCAAATCATGTATGCCGGTCTGCGTCCATATGAATCTGAAAAGTTTCCAATAAATGAGGGTGCAAGTCCTTGAAAGATCTGCAGTGTGTGAGCGCGAAGCCTTGAGAAGTGTGCAGATTAAGCACTTACCAGATATGAAGTTATTGTCAAGTTGACAAGAGAGACAGACACGTTCAGGTCTTGAGAAATGGAAGTGATTGCGGGAAGGAAGACTGTACTGGACAAAGGTGATATTATGGCTAGAAACGACACGAGTAAGATGATTCCGACCTTTTCCTTGTAAGTGAAGATGGTATATGGAGGATCTGGAGGGCTAGGCTGAGGCCCTGCTTCCAAGTCATTGTTTGGCCCTGAGGCATCGGGTTCTGCCGAGTCGGGCCCGGGGTTCTGTGACAGACTCTTTGAATCGATTTTTTCACTAAATTTTCCTCTCTCAGTTTCGGAGAGCGTAGACGTTTCTTGGTGCGCCATTTCCTTTGTACGAATCTTGAAAAAGCAGACAAATTATTTAGAGGCGTAGAGAGTATAAATACTCTGGTGGTATCAACTGCAGCCAATCAACAGACGTCTTGGATACAGGATCCAGGCTGAGTCATTTGCCGAATCGGCACCGACACGGGAGATATCTTAATCTCCGACCCTATTTGGATATAAACATAGGTATTCCAAGGTGGCCGACATTTAGATATTAGTAGGATCATATTGAGAGTGACACTGTTAATTTAGAAAGATCGAGATGTAGTATCAGGCTGCAGTTTAGGATGACTCCCTACTCGCGTCCATCGCACGAAAATTATCTTGGGCCCTGATCGCATAGGCGACTTGCCCAGTTATAGTTCTTGGACGATTATGTTATGTTCTGTTATGGGGGCCATGGTGCTCATATATTATTGGAGTGCTTATTCTTCCTTCATGATACTCAAGGTAACAACATACGGGAATGATTCGACTTGAATCAGCGTCTGGAAATAACAGCTTTACGCTAATTACTTATTCTAATAGTATTATATACACTCATAGCTAGTGGGGAATGGCAATTGTCAATTTATCAGACCAATGATAAGGTAAGAAATAGGGCCACGGTTTCTGGGCTGTTGCTATATCTTCCATCACATCGACCCTGAGGATTTTGACAAAGTATATCTAAAATCAGAGTATCAATTCCGCGGCTCCTGAGCTTCTGTTTGAGTTAAAAGTATCCGCTAGAGTAGAGATAACTGTCAATACATTGGAACAAGTGGAGCTCAGAAGGTTGGATCGAACGTAAAATAGATACAACTTGCATATTAAAATGGATTCCGATATTGCTGAGTGTTAGACGAGCTGGATTTTGCTACCAATACAAACACTGTCTTTACCATGTACAAAACAAAAAACAACGAATATCCATTTTGGTTCATATACCCACTTTATTTCCGGAAGCCCGGATACCCGTGACCCCACCTTTCCATCTCACGTCAATTTGACATGCGTCAAGCATAATTCTCTTTGACGCTTAATGCCAATTGACCATGGATCAGCTAGTCTCAACACGGGTACAAACACGCTCCTCGCTAGCATGCCTTCAGTGCCGAACGAAACATGTCAAATGCGATGCCAAACAACCACGATGCAGCCGTTGTATGGCATACGACAAAACTTGTGAGTATACGGCTTCGAAACGAGGCGGTCTCGATCGAGCTGCTTTGGCTGAGCGGCGGCGACGTCTTGCTTCTAAGAATGACAAACCATCAAATAGTGTCGTGTCAGAGATATCTGCAGCCGTTACCAATGAGGGAATCACTCTGAGCGACCAGTTTGTGATTGGTGCGGATTGTATGGAGGTTTCGCAAAATACGGGAGTACCTAGCGACATGCCACCTTCTGGGAACCAAGAAGTACCGCCCATTTATGGTGAGGACCTCGTTGAAAATCCCCTCGTTAAGTCATACTACACCAATTTTCACAACTTCCATCCCTTTTCTCCTCCCTTCGAGCACTTAGTCCGAGTATCTCAGACCTCGACATTCAACTTTAAACCGCTCATAGCAGCCATGCGGCTCATCGGCCATATCTATGAAGCTCACCAATGGTCCGAATCACTAAGTACCGACATTAATGTTCAGTTATCCCTTGTTCCAGCTTCAGATCCAGTTCAAGTCCAGGCTCGTCTGCTATACTCTATCGCTTTATTTTGGCATAACTTTAAACTGGAAGCAAAGCAGCAGATGGACACTGCAATTGATGTAGCCGTCAAGTTGGGAATGCACAAAAGGGAGTTCTCAGATGCATTTGGGGGTCAAGACGCGATTATGGCAGAATGTTGGAGACGAACTTGGTGGATGTTATTCATTGTAGACGCTTCCTACGCTGGAACATTAGGGACTTTGAACTTCAAAACATTGCATGTTGATGCTACCGCGGATCTTCCATGTGAAGAGTCGGAATATGAATCAGGAGTGAGTATAACTTTTGCAGTTGATACTAGATACTGACATGAGATCCGAAGACCATTCCCGCACCAAAAAAACTAGAAGATTTCGACTCACGAGAATTTACCAGCGAAGAAATCGTATTCTCATCCTTCGCGTATCTCATCGGTGCAGTTCGCTGCGCAGCGCAAGCGATTCGCATGTCGCCAAAGAAGGCGACAAGAGAAGACTCAGAGGTCATCATCCAATCCGCTGACTCTGCATTCGACGCCTGGCTTCTCCTCCTGCCGAAGAATAAGAAACCCATACTGAAAGCCGACGGAACCATTGATGAGATGATGTTTCAAGCTCACTTACTTATCCATGTGTATGTCCTTCGATCATATGATGGGAGATAAACTAACATTTTAGTGCGACTATTGGCATACATAGGCCATTATCAGATCTCAGATTCAACCCCGTTGAAAAGGTATCCAGTTGCGCTAGAGAACCACCGTCGGAAACGCCTAAACCAGATCTTATAAACGTGCACACGACAAGAATTCTCAAGTCGGTCAATGCACAGATCCAGCTTCTGGCCTTGCCTGTCCGCCCATTCCATCATACACCCTTCACCACCTGTATGGTTAGCGAAGGAACACTGGCCCTCCTTTCGGCATGTAACTATATGCTAAAAGGGCAAGCATTAGCAGTTGCGCGGGATCAGATCCGTTTGACCATTGGGTGTCTCAAGGCTATAGGTGAAGTTTGGCCGAGAACAGCAAAGAATGTGAAAGAGATACAAACCATCGCTCGTCATGTTTTGGGACTGGGAGGGGGTAGTGGGGGGGCTGTCAGCACGCCTGGATCTACTCATGTTCCCAGTTTGACGCAGAGCGAGGCAGAAGGGAGCACCGAGTCTTTACAAACAACTGACCAGAGTGATAATGCCTTCGATTCTTTGGGGTCATTTGAGGATATATGTGGATGGATGAATATGGGGATAGATTTGGATCCGAGCTGGATGGAAACCAGTAGCGGTTGAGTCCAGTGGTATAGTCTAGTATGCCTGGGTTAAATCTTTTATTGAACTTGATGCAGCCAAATCTCGATCCTCGTCCTACTTCTCATCTAATTCTTTAGTATAACAAGTTCAACATCTCAAAGCTCAAGCACAACCTTGTACGTCTTTCCACGCTGCCTAGCATCCTCCCAAGCTTCAGCCGCCTGCTCAAATGGAAACGTCTTCACAGCCAGTGGCTTCATCAAACCCTCATCAAACATCTTGACGATCTCTCCCAATCGCTGCGCATTCGGTGAGACGATGAAATATTTGTACTTGACACCTGGATAAGTCAAGGACTCTGGAGCCTCGTCATTTCCGTACGCCCATGCCGGTGCAGGATCACCGATCGTTATGATCGTGCCATCTGCTTTGACCGTCTCCCATGTCTTGGCCAGAACCTCTCCGCCAACTGTGTCGAAGACAACATCAATGTTCTGGACGGTATTCTCCCAATTTGGTGTTTTGTAGTCAATGACTTCGTCTACAACTTTACCCAGTAACTGCTGTGTCACAGGGTTGTCTGAGGACGCCAGCGCAATCACATATGCATCAGCCAATTGTTTGACAAGCTGCACAAACTGCTGCCCAACAGCGCCCGACGCTCCAGTAACCAAGACTCTGGTGCCAGAGTGAAAATCGGCATAGTCCAAAATTTCCCACGCAGTCAGAACTGGAATAGGCAAAGTAGCAGCTTCCGCGTGGGAAAGCGAGGCTGGCTTTAACGCGACTTCTTCGGAGGAACAAGCGACATACTCAGCTTGTCCCTCGCCATGATGCGAAGTCAGAAATGCGAAGACTTCCTGGCCGATTTTCAGAGGACCAGAGTATTCGGGGCCGAATGCGGCGATGACGCCGGATATGTCGTGTCCTGGAATGCGAGTGGGACGTCGATATGTCCCTCCCCAGAGAACTTCATCGCCGGTGATACCGGCTGCATGTACACGAACGAGAATTTCTGAGTTAACTGGTTCCGGTTTCTTCATTGAAAAATTAGTTACGATTTTTGGAGACGACATGTCTCCCAGAACCTGAACGGCTTTCATGTTGCGAAGGTGTTGCTGGGGGTAGTTGTCTTGAGATGCAGGTTTCGCCGAGATGACCTATTTGATGATTATACTAACTTTCGCATGATGCCAAAAGTTGCCATTAAATACTACGTTACTTGTTGGCCGGGTAGTAGTAGGCAAATGGATCGGGAACTCAATCAGTGGCGCGAATACCCGGATACCCGATACCCGTTTAATTGAAGGCCCGGCTTATTTATCCCGCCTCAGAACATTGGTTACCCGACAAGCAGGATAATCAGGGCTTATGATTACATATGATTCTACTCGAACATAAATATAAGTAGTTGACTCGAGTGATTATTAGTATTTGTTCAACTTCACACGTTGCATCTTACTCTTGATTTGAATCCCTTCTCAGACATCACCGCCGACTTCAACATGGCTGATAGCATCGAGCACAAACGGTATATTGAACTTGTTCACCTCGAAATCCAGCTAACTTTTATCAGCAATCGCCCCCGCGGAACCGTCAAAGTCCTCTACGACCACGAACTCACCAACGCACCCGGCAAATCAATCGTCGGTGTCCAAGTCCACTACCCCCCTAACGGCTGGACACCTCCCCATACACATTCCGGCGCAACTGTTGTCGCCACAGTTCTTCAGGGTCAACTTCTGAGCGGGATGAACGGCAATCCACCGCAGGTGTATGGCGTGGGCGAGAGCTTCCGTGAACTTCCTGGTTGTCATCACACTGTTAGTGATAATCCCAGTGAGACCGAGGATTGTAGCTTTATCGCTGTGATGATCATTGATATAGAGATTGTCAAGAAGGGCTATGAGAATCTTGTTGTTCTTGATAAGGAATGGCAGTGAATGGGGAGATGGAGAGCATTTACTGGGCTGAGACTCTGATATTCTTCTCATTCGGAGCTTGATGTAGTAGAGGGATGTGTCTAAGACTACGACCACTCCATACCTAGTCATACTTGATTACCCCTACTCTGTTTGACGTATTGCAGGAGCCCTTCATTTCAGAACCAATGCCTAGCATGGCCCGGAATTCTCCTCCACTATGAAGTAGAGGCGCACTTTGCTACACTTATGACATAACATGTGTTCTGTACTGCCGTAGAAATTATTCTAATCGCGCTGCAAGTATTCGGAACAGGGCATTTTGCCGACACCAAAATTGGCCGCAGATCAATATGGTTAACCAAATACAGACGGGCAAGCCAAAGGCGGACTTAGAAAGCACCAGAATTCACCACGTCCGTCTGAGTACGGAAACATTGCGATATATGGTATTATGAATGGTATCATAACCTTCCGGGAACCACGGGGAATAAGCAAGGCGGAATGCCAAGTAAAGTAAAGCGCCATCAAGCGAAAAGAGTGCGACTCCCAGGAGAGGAATCTCCGCGGAAATGTTCTGCAGGTGTTCACAACTGCCCTGGTAGAACGAAGGATCAGATTTTCGATACTGACTGAATAAACTCATATCACTTGGAGAGCTGGGCACTAAAATCAGCAGAAAATAACCTGGTCAAACGTCCTGCTAAGCTTGCTCTAATTATCCTAAGTTTAGCTCAATATTCAGGCGTTTCGGACGAACGTCTTCAATTCTCTGGCTTCCATCAGCGTCGAAACAAAGCCCTGTACTTGGTTGGCTGTTTAGGCCAGGCTCGGGCCTAGACTTCGCTTTGAGACATGGGTCTAGGCGGTATGAGCCTAGACCATCCCCAGCTTACAGAGCTGAAAACCAGGGTTTGTCGCCTAGCCCTTCAAGGAAAGGTAAAATGGTCTGGCCAATCTCTACAAATCGACTTCGCAAATCAGGCGGGAAGTTGGCTTTCTGACACATTGGATCCCCCGCAGAAGAGGCGTGACTAGTTGAATCTAGATGCCAATAAGAATATGCACCCTGCCCGCCTCAGCCTTTCAGCCTTCGCTCGGAAGCATCACGGCGGTGTAGTAGACAGATCCGCAGAGGGAAATCGTACGATGTCCAGCTTTCTATTTCTGCGCACTGATATCTTAATGCACCATTTACTAATCCGGCACTCCAAGCTACAACCCAAATTATCGCCACGCGTATCATTTTTCTACGAAGGCGCAGTGGAAGAATTCCTCGCATCGTCTAGAGCGCCACCCTGGTTTTTATCGATCGGCCATTTAAAACGATTTCACTGCTCACACGGAGGTAAGGGAGCTGCGGCTGAGAAGGCTCATCGTTAGTTCATAACGCCACATTACAGCGTGATCGGAGAATATTATTCACTACAGCAAGACGTTAGGTCACAGACATGCGTGTATTCAATGTTCACTATAAATTCAGTAGCTGTCGTCAATATTAAGTCTTCCCACTCGTGTCAACCAGTTCTCCACTGAGATACAACAGCTTTGCACTCCTCCTCAATACATATCATGATTTCTCTGTTATTTTTACTATCTCTCCTGACCCTCGGTTGGGCCTCGCCTGCTCCTACTCGCCTTTCCATCTTTGACGACAAGACCATCACCACTGTGAACCAGCCTGCATCTGGCCTCCTCAATTTCACTCTCCATTCTAGAGATACTATTGAGAAGAGAGCGTTAAATCTAGCCTACCTACTATGCGACATCACGTTTGATGGACGCAACAAGGCTAACTGGCAACCGTTCCTTGTAACCGGCGAACTGCTTCTCGTCCAAGGAATTCCCTCATCTGGAACCACAAACGGAGTGAACCCATATGACGTGGTCATCTCGATTGGTACTCCAATCTCAAACCCAATAGCTGGAAGCATTAGCTATGTCACCAATCGGTACCTCAACCCCTTCATCAGTGGCCGTCGTGATCTGACGCGTCTTGACTTCGCACGAGTGTCTGCTACGGCCAACACGGTGACGGTCAGTGTAGATACATCTCTTGCTGCTGCGAACCAACTCTCGGTTTTCAATGCTCGGAGTGGACTTACTGCCAATATCTACAACCCGGCCACTGGAGGCTTCAATTTGCTTTTTGGCAACAACGGCTTGGTTTCGGGTAAGATTGGCATTACGGGAAGAGCACCGGTTTCTGGAGGTCAGGCACCATATCAAGCGATCATCAGTGGAAAGGTTAAGCAGAAGGGAACTTTTTCTCTCTAAATGCTTCGGAGTATCTACAATGCAGGGCTACAATGTTATACAGTTGTGCAAGAGTAGGATCAAGGTCAATAGTCACCAAGCCAAAGGATCATTCAAATATCACCATGAGCTAGACTAAGTCAGTCGCTACTGGAGATGGCGGTTGATGATGGAGTTCAGTACTTCTTTAGTATATCAGACTGCTTACTTGAGTAACTGACAGGTTCAAATGGCATGCATTATCCTTCAATTCTGCCAGTTGTGAGATTTTCGAAAGTTTCTTTCCAATTCTACTTGATCAAGTTGGTGTAGGAGGGCGCAAGTATTCTCCTCTCCGTCACAATAGTAGGGATGCAGTGAAATCAGATTTACTTGATAGGAAGCCGAATCTATTAAAGCAAGTTTAAAACTAAGTTTATAGGCAGAAAGGAGATGTATTCGGTATTTATAGAATGGCGTGGGCAAGGGCAGCCAGAAGAGCAACGGCACTAATGGCCTGCTTGCCGGCGCCACTGACAACAATGGGAGCGCCAGTAGGCTTGCTGCCAGGCGCAGCCTCGCCATGAGAGCCACTGTCGTTAAACTGGTCAGAACCGTTCGGCTTGCTACCAGATGCGGTCTCGTCGTTGGGGCCACTGCCATGAGACTCATTGGAGCCGTTGGGTTTGGAGGAAGACCCACCGCCGTAGGGTCCATTGCAGTCATCTCCAATGCATCCGGGAGCATTGCCCTTTGAGCCGTTGTCGTTATGATCGGAGCTGGAGCCACCACTGGAGCCACCACTGGAACCACCGTTGGAACCACCATGAGGGCCAGGGCCAGGCTTGGAGCTGCCGCCGTGGTCACCGCTACCGCCTCCGTTCTGGCCAGTGTGCTTCTGGTAAACAGGAGGGCACAAGGGCCCCTTACAGGCAGGAACTTCCTCTTCCTTGCAAATCTCGGGGGTACCCCAAGAATTCTCCCAGGGCTTATAGATAACTTCGTGACCCGAGCATTCCTCGCAGTCCGCTGGTACATAGAAGTTGCTGTGATTCCACCAATCGTGACACTCCTGGGACTTGTACACAGTGATACCTGTGCAGCTGCCTGCAAAACAGAACTTGGGGACGTATTGGAAACCGCCCTGGCATGCACACGCCTCAGGGATGTAAACCCACTGACCGTCACAATCGCTTCCGTCAACCCCGACAAAGATGTAGACTACACGCTCGGTAGTGGTAGTCTCGGGTCCAGCAACTGTAGTGGTGAAGGTCGTGACAAAGGTTGACTGGTCAGTCACAGTACGAGTGACTTCGTTGGTGACGACATCCGTTTCGCCGCCAGCAGAGACATAGACGGTCAGAAGTCGATCGGTAGGAACGGCCTGACGACGGTTAAGCCTGCGACGACGAGAGTCACCACCGCAGAACTCAGAGTCATCACCTGGGCACTCGATATCGCAGAGATCTAGGCTGACGCGGCTGGTGTTGTCGCCATCAATCTCATCGCCACAGTAGCAATCACTGGAAAGGTTAGCAATTACGTACAAACTAAAAAGAGAAGAAGAATATAACTAACGTGTCATAAACACCAAAGTAGGCTCGACCCTCGCAGAGAGTAGAGCAAATATTGAGATCCATAGAGGGATCAGACTCAGCGAGCTCGAAGGTAGGGAAGCCAGAAGTAGATCCAACACAGCCAAAAAGGGTAAAAGGACCAACAAAGTCAGGGAAGCCAGCGGGAGAAGTAGCTGTTGGAGAAGCGGAAGATTCGGTGTTCGTACCAGTTTCGGCTCCAGTGGGAAAGATAGTCTCTCCATTTGAATTCGTGGTGAAACCGGCAGAATTAGTACCGGTAGGAACAACAGTCTCTCCTTCAGAGTTAGTACCTGTGATGGTGGCAGTGTTGGAAGGCTGAATAGTCTCGCCCTCAGAGTTTGTTGTGGCGCCTTCAGAGTTGGTATCTGTAACAGCTGCCGACTCGGTACCGGTTGGGAGTCCAGAGTCGATAGGGGCGGTAGTTCCATCTTCTCCTGCAGCAGTAACAGACAGATGAGAAACAACCACCTCGACAGCATCAGAGCCACAAGTCAAAAAGTATTCGATATCAGGTCGACCAGCCGAGTTGAGCCTGGTGGGGTCGCTTGTCTGTTGAAGCTCTTGTCCGTTCGTGTCGGTCATTACTTGAGAGTAGATGGTTTGGCCATCCAATTGAACATCGAGCGTGCATCCATCAATGGCACGCTTAAGGCCCGCCCTGGGAGGCCTGACGAGGATACTGAAGATGACATAGACACGGAGGTTTGCGAGATTGGCAAAAAAGGGTACGAGTCTGAATGTAGCAACTCCATTGCGGATAAAGAGAGAGCTAAAGCCTTGTTAGTGTCTCATGTCACCTCACAACCACCAGTTGTTGAGATGTACTTACACTGCTGCCGAACCATCAAGTGCAGTGGTGTAACTGGCGCCTGCACCAAGCTGGGCTGTTCCAAGAGACACAGGATCAGTTGCTGGGGTGGTGCTACTAGCTGTAGTAGTGGTATCAATTGAGCTAGCAACGGAAAAGGTTGTCGTCGGCTCGACGGTAGGGATACTGGTGTTTGTGAATCTCTTGAAGTGTTGCCCGAATACACTCGAGGCGCAAGCCACGAGAAGTAATGAGTTCAAACGCATTGTGAACGACTGACTATAAAAGAGTGACTTGAAACAATAAATGAATGAGTGGAAGGGTTTGATGATATCGGTTTGGAAAAGGTACCCAGATTGATGATTATATGCATCAGACCGTAGAGGCTCCTGAAGGAATCATTTGCCTTGAATAAGATAACCCTATTTCCCTACATTCTCTAGCATGGCACCTGGGACATTTAGAAGGGAGGTTTTATTTCCGTGTTCACTCCAAGCCAATCAGCATCGTCTGTTTGCCAGATTTGCCCTATATGTGAAATGCGCCACAATTACTCCGAAAAACGATTGCTAGTCAGCGCCGGACTACAGGCGATTGTCATCCAATCATTCATCCCTAGAGTCTCAGATCCAGTGCCACTAACCGAGCGCGCGGCTCGCCAGGCGACAACTCACGCCTTATAATACATTCTAGTTGCTCACGGCCGATCGGATCCAAGGCATTTCAAGATCTTGGCGAGCTTGGCCATTCCTCGCAGTTTCAATAGGCATGATGCCTAATCGCATTATAGATGTATGCAGGCAAAATTGAAGAAACATGTACGCCGGCTAAATTCTTTGTATCCCTTCATTAAGATGTCATAGCTACCAATGTCTCGAGACAAATGTCTAGGCTACAACAACACTGGTGCCTGGCAAGTCTCCCTTCCCCCACAGTTATTAGAAAAAGGTTGAGATTCTTTTCTATCTCCCTCCCGCCAAGGAGGCTTAATAAGTTTCCTCCAGCAGACATTCCTCCCATGGTGTCATTCGCAGTAAAGCGTCGATATCTCAATACTTCACCGATTCACAGAAACGGTTCGCACGCGAGAGTCTTTCAGTCATCCCAGGATTACTACATGTAATCAATGGAGGGACTCGTAGGTCTACTGGCATTAAACTTATCCTATTGGCTCTGTCTTAGCCAATGATTTCCTAAATGAGCATGGGAAACGGGCAACTTATAGAGTATTGTTTGATCTGGCGCTCAAAATCGCATGCCAGAGCATACGTAATCTCGACAACAGTTTACTTCCCCGTTATTAGGAAGGTCATCTACAGAGTAGGCCATGTAAGCTTTCTGGAAGAGGATTAGGAAGAGCTAAGCCCACCACTATAAAGCTCAGTCTTGATTTGGCCCACTAGATGTCAATGGAAGTCTTAGCTGGGTGAGAATACTAAGCATTATTATAATTATAATTAATAATAAAGTGTCAAGCTGAGAGCTAGCTCTTGATTTCCGGATTTCTTAGGTAGGGGATACCTTCAATGAAGTAAAGATTCAAGCTCTCACTAAATTTAAAGTTAATTATTAAATAAGTTAACGTGCACGATAAGCTTATGGATCAAACAAGTATGTGGATCAGCCCCACTTTTCACCTTAAAGGAAGTTTTTTAAATAATTCTTAAAAATTCAAACTAAGACTAAAATAGCTATAAATTTAATACCTTATATATAAGTCCTAAAATAAGCTATATTAATTTTTTAGAATTTTTTAAAAAATCCTATA
>PVQB02000179.1:0-55254 GCA_002980475.2 Fusarium beomiforme
GTGTGGGGGGGGGTGGGGGGTTGTTTCAACCCCGCCATGCCTTGACGGGGGCTGACTAGTGCTTAGCCAAGGAATGATGTATCGGCGGCAGCGGTGATGTACCTCTTTGTATAGAAGTGCATTTGTGGTCTGGGCTGGCGTAACTAGACCCAATAATGTGACAATCCCTACCTAGGCAACTCAGAAGGCGGTAAGTCCGGCAATGCTAGGTACTCGAAAGCCACCTGATCTAACGGAAGGATAGTTATCCAGCAGTTCGGCTGGCTACCTATATAAGGCGACACCTTGTCCCAATTACCTCAAACATCTTTGGTAGGCATGTTGGAGTTAGTGCTTGACCGCGCCCTTCTCTTTGACAATGGATCAGATCATCCAATACATTAAGAACACGAATGTACTTCTCCAGACAGCTGAAGAAGACTACGGTAAAGTCAACGACGATGTCAATCTCTCGCCCGGTTTCCGTGCAGCGGGCAATGGTCTTGCCATTGTTAGAACCAACCTTGACGAACTAAAGCCCATTCTCCAGGGCGGAAATTCAACTGGAGACATCACCAGCGCCTTTAAATCCATTTGGGTTTGTAAGGATAATGCGAGAGTATTAAGCGAGATTTTTAGAATCATCGCCCGGAGTCCTGAGGGTCAAAGAAGCGATAGATACGCCGAATGGGTTCACAACCAGCACCCGAAAGTAGATGAGCTAGTGCGAGACACGATGAAGCTCATAGGTGACTTGGCCGAGCAAGCTGGCGTTGCGCAAAATTTTGCGCCTCAGTTAATGTGTCTGAACTTCGAGATCGAGAGTCTCGAAAAATTGGTTTCCAAAAAGTCCGAAGATAAAGACACTGGCGGTATCAGCCATAGCGGTGTCGGTCATGTGTTCAGCTCAAGAGATCGCGCGACGCAAAACAACAACACCGGCCCCGGCGACCAGTACACCGGATCGTTCGGAGAGGTGCCGCACAACCGTACCTCGGAGAAATCACCTACTACGGGACGGAAGCCTAGGATTGGGTTTGAAGTGCATGGGTAGATGCGGGTGAGCGGGCGCTTCCGGCACCATTTTATTGGACCAACATCATAAAATGACCGCCGGCTGCCTGATGGAGGTGCATCAAAGAGGGGATCATCTTTGTTGGAATTTCCAAGGGAGGCCTCGCAACCCGTTATGACATCGCATGATTGCTTGTCGAAATACAATCACGTTCCTTAGTTTAGTTCTATAAAATGACATTCAGCAATACCATGAAATCAGTTTCACTCAAACTTAGGGATGCCTTCCGCTCAAAGAATAAAACGCCTAATCGGCCCCAAGAACATAGCGCAGAAAACTGCCCCAAAATCCCCTCAGTTCAAGAAGCATCACATACCAATATGATGAGAGGACCGACCCATCTCATCAGCTCAGAGACAGGGACATCACCGGCCAGAGAACCAGCAGACTTGAACGTCGAATCAACATCGCCGACAGCAGAGATGACTATACCATTCTGGAATCATGCGTATGCTAGATTAAAGCAAAGCAGCGAGGAACTGGTTATAGAATATGAGGAGCTACTTTCCAAAGAACTGCAGTATGAAATGGGTATGATTTTTCATGACTAATACTTCAACCGAGACTAAATCGATCAGATACCCCAGATGATGAGTCTGAAAATCGCATTGATCGTGCAAATCCTCATCGCCGAAAGAGACAACTAGAGGCAATTATCGAAAATGGCTTGCAGCGGGCCGAAGAGAGAAAGGCAAAGTACACAATCTTTGGCAAAACATTTACCCCACGAGATCAGATGGCCCGAACAGCCGATTTCGTAAAGAGCATCAAAACCCTTGTCGATGAGGCAGTCAAGGCCTCACCCGAGGCAGCTTTGGCTTGGGCCGGGATTTGCACTGTTCTTCCCATTCTTACCAATCCTTCTTCTGCAGAGGCTGCTCAGCAAGATGGATTCATATACGTTGCATCACGCATGAGATTCTATAGTGAGTTTGAGCATCATTTGTGGCCAGAAACACTGGCAGAAGCCACTGAATTGAGACGTGAGCTCAATACTGATCTCATTGAGCTTTATCGACTCATCCTCGAATTCCAAATGACGCTTGTTGTGAGGCTTTACAAAACACGTCTGTCAAAGCTAAAGGATGACGTGATTCACCACGACATTTGGGATAGCATGGTTTCCAAGGTTAAGCAACAGGAGGCAACCTTTCACAGGGATTTTAAGAAAATCAACGATCTATCATTGAGAATTGAATTGGAAAAGCTAAACAAGAACGCAGACGCCTTTCTCCACGTTCTAAGCTCAAAGCTATGGATCACCATGGAGACTCAAAAAGGCGAGCCGACTGTGCACAATCAGTTTCACGCATCTGGACAGTCAAAGCAGAACAACAATACAGGAAGCGGCAATCAGTATGCAGGAGTGACGTTTTACGGGCCGGTCAGCATGCTGAATTAAGAAGTATCAGGACAGAATGGACGGACCAGAAACAAATTGTCATTTATTTTTGTAAAAGTTACATTGAAACAATCCTTATCTACGAGAGACTTATAGTTTAATGGGCTGCGTCTATCTCCTAGACTGATATCATCCATGACGAGATGCGTACATGGCACGAGGGCTATACTCCGCATTTCTCTTGCTGAGAGCGGGATGCGGCTCAGCTGGCAACACTAAGTCAAAAATCAGGCTCCGGCGAACCGCGTCGCGAAAGGATTTAACCGCTGAGGCCTGATGACTGCATAAGGCACCCGCATATATTGAATTTTAGTTGGAAATCTGATCACCAGCTGATAAACTCAACTTCAATAATTGGACCGCGTAACGACATTGCATGGCCGTATAATGCATTGTCATCGCAAATATCGGCTTGACTGTCACCCTACCAACAGCACTGCCCCCGCTGTCCTGGAATGTCATTGGACTAATTTGCAGTATTGGATGCATCCACCATAACGTGCATCTTCTGCAAACAAGATGTATTGAGTGATCTCAATACCTCTCTACCTTTTGGTACATGGAGAGTGACGAGATGTTGTGTCGCGTAAAATTCAGTCAACGGGAAGCCCGATTCATGCTACATTGCTTGTTGCAGCTTCTCCCAACCGAAAACTTGGTTTACAGGGATAGATGGCTTCGCAGTGATACTTTCACATCGTTCATGACCTGTCAAAAGTACCGGAACAAGCCGAAAAGGGACTTATGACTGAAAACTTCCCTGTTCACGAGGACACAGTATTCAGAGGCCTTGGATTCAAAGTTAGCACATCCGTTTCTGCAAAGCAAGACGGTGATGGACCTTGTAAAGTCAACATTTCTCATTCATGTCTATGATCGTCTAGCGTGAAATATTCTTGCTTGTATTGCCGTTTCAAGAACTTTCTTTGACCGTGAATCCGTCTGGTTGCGAGCGAAGTCCAAGGCCGTGCATTCATTCTTTCCTGTGGTATCGATGTTCGCCCCGGCCTGAAGTAGTTCACGTACAGCTGTTGGATTGTCTGTAATGACGGCCAGTATCAGAGGTGAACAGCCTTCCTCATTGACAACTTCTAAATTCGGCTTCTGTTCTAATAAAAGATGGAGCGCCTCGATCTTGCCACTAAGCACGGCAAAATGAATTGCAGTATTGAGCTTGTTGTCTTGGTCATTGATGTCTTTCGCTTCTGGAATCAAAACTCGCACGGCCGCCCCGAAGCCTAGACTTGCAGCATAATGGATAGCTGACCTGCCTTTGTTGTCTTTCAGTTCGCAGGAACTGCCGCAACGAATAAGAGTTCTGACCATCGCTATGTTCTGCATTCGTGTAGCGAGAATCAGAGCAGTTGATCCCTCCTTGTCAGGTTTATCCAAAACAACGGGGTCTGTGATTCGGGAGGCAAGTAGATGGACAATGGTCTCGAAGCCTTTCAAGACAGCGTAGTGTAGTGGAGTCCAGCCATGTGAGTCCACAGTGTCAGTTTCCAGTCCCCAGTCAACAAGAAAGGCCACATTCTGTAGTTTCCCAGCACGGGATGCCCGATGAAGAAGTGTCATCCCCTTTTCATCTCTCTTCTTCAGATCTGCATGGTGCATACACAAGATCCAGGCGATAGATAGATTTTCGTGTTGTAGAGCCATCTCGATAATAGGTGATCCGTTCTCTCCTGGGACGTCCACATTAGCCCCCTTCGTCGTGAGGAGCCAAATAATATCTTTGCTACAGTTGCTGACCGCATAAGACAGCGCAGAAAGTCCCTTGTTATCAGTCCTATCAACCTGAGCTCCTTTGTTGATCAGGAAATGTACCATCTCGTACGAGTTGATTTTGGTGACCTCAATTAATGGTTGCCATTTGTCGTCGTTTTCCTCGTTTACTTCCGACCCATGCTTAACCAGAATCTGAGCGGTGCCCCAATTTCGATAATACAGGGCCCAGTAGAGAAGGGATCTCCCTGACGAGTCCCGCTGATTAACGAGGTTCGGGTTCGGCTGGTACTCTAAGAGTCTCTGAAGCATAGAAACGCTCCCGCATTGAGCAGCATGGACCAGAGGTAGCCATCCGTCACTGGTGGGCTGATCCAGCTTGGCACCTTTTTCGAGCAGCAAATCAGCCAAAGAATCAAGATGACTCTTTACTGCGCGTCGGCTTGTCTTCGACAGTGGATGCTTTTCATCCTTGCTTATCGACTCTGCGATTTTGTGGCCATGATGAAATAGCTCCCGCAAAGAAGTCCAATCTCGTTTGAACTCAGCGTTGACATCCTTCTGACTGCCAATGAATAGTTTTGCAATAGAGGTAGGACCATAGTGAATAGCTAAGGATAAGGGTGAGTATCCTCTAGTGTTTTCAATAGTCACCGAAGCACCACCCTCAACAAGGAGTTTGGCAATTTCGTAACTTGTTGCAGTTGGAGCAGCAAGTACTTTATGTAGCGGAGTCTCGTTTGAAGGGTCCTTGATATTCACCTGGGCATAACAAGCCAGGAGAGCGCTCACCACTTTCGGTCTCCCAAAACTTACTGCCCAATGGAGAGCGGTCTGGCGAGCTGAACAAACTGAGTTGATGTCGACGTACCTAGATAAGGGCCTGATCCAGTCATATAAGTCAAAGAAGGCCGCAGCATGTAGCCCTGTAACACTCCAAACCTTGCTTACACTATCGATCGCTGTCATGTTCTGCCAGGCTCTGGTCACTGCGTTCGTATCAGTAAGAAAGTCCGCTATCAAGCGATTCAAGGCCTTGCGACTCTGTGGATTGACAGATTGAAGGTGCGAAGCCCAAAACTTGGATGCATAGGATAACAAAGTCGTTCTGATGTGGACTTTAGTTTTCTGCCCGAGAAGTCTTAGACATATCTGCGCTATGGTGACTTCAAAAAAGTCCATTCGGCATGATATTAGTTCTTCCCCTTTAATTGATCTGTGGATTAGCCGCAAAGTTCTCTTTTGGTGGTCAAGAGTGACAAGGCCATGGCAAATGGGAAGCAGTGACTCTGCATCTAGGCGTAATCCGTCACGGTTGTGGCTCCAGTTCCTAGAAAGTTCAATACTCTCTATAACCAGGTCCGCGCTTGGGTCTTCTTTTGCACAAGTAACCCAAGCTAGGACGTGTTCAGCCAGCTTTCCATCAGATGAGTTGCGTTCTTGGTTGAGCTTCTTGAAGGAAGGTTCCAGAAACTCTGATAAACTCCAACTGATGCATGAAAGGCTGTTATGTATATTTTGTATGTCATCCACGGAAGTATTCTCAGATAGACGATTAAGGTATGACAATGCAACTAGAAACCTAAAGATTATGAGCGTTGGGGGGAGATTGAGCTTGACAGGTCCTACATATGACTTGACTCGACCCCAGCCATTATTGTGTCTATTAGAATCTTCATATGCTTGTCGCTTTGCGATAGACTCTGAAGTTTCTCGCTGGCCTTGACACGTTCTCTGACATAGGTCTCGATATCGTGTCGATCTGGTCTGACCTCGTAATTGTTTCTAACACCAAGGCGGTTTGCTAGAGATATATCTCTTGAGCTGAAGAGAACCTTGACACAATCAGGGAGGCTTTGGAAAGTGTCGTACAGGATATGCTGGATTTTCCCATCGTGATAGTCAGCGCAAAGATCGAGAGCGTCGATAACGACATATACAGTTTCGAAAACCGAGGCCAAGTCTTGGAATAAATCGTAATACTGCGTAGGGTGGATAATGGTGCTGCCGAAAGATGACCTCTCAAACACAGACTGGATTTTCTGACCTGCGACATCAGCGGGTTTCTGCCTGACTAGTTGCTCCAGTAAAGCAGCCCAGAGTTGTGAGACAGGCAGCTTAGTCGTGTCGCTGTGGTCGAAATGAAAATAGACACAAGCCTTTCTGGTGCTTTCACCCACTTTCTTTAGGAGTGATGTGACGATGAAAGATCTGCTCCGACACCTCATTCTTAGTGCCCCTTCACCAGCGCCTCGGCGTTCGGGAAGATAAAACACGACATACATCAGTATGGACTTTCCAGATCCCACTAAAATGCAGCATGGTTAGAAGGGCAAATGGATTACTCTCTGCCATAGGCTCTACTCACTGACTCCTTGCATTCCGAGGTGCCTGACTTCATGGTGATTGTGTTCCCATGTTCGCATCGCTTCAGTGGTCAGAATCCAGTCCCCTGTCCCGCGAACAATCTGCTGGCGATATTGCTCATATCTGGATTCATAGTCGATTTGGCAACGATGAGGTTGGGACAATAGCCATCGATATATAGATGGGCCTTGTATCTCCAGTTAGTCAAGGACAGCTAAATGGCGATCTGCGAACGTACCTTCTGCACCTCTTACCTGACCCTGGCATTGAAGTGTTGCTGTATTTATCGTGTAATGGACTACAATTATTGAGTGCTGCACCCACCATCTATCTTTGCTATACCTACTGTGATTGCTTCGATCAATATGATTATGTTGATCTCCACCACCAAGCAAATTGTACTGCTCGCATTCTCCGTCGGCGTTGAAATGACTTACAGGGTGCTGGTGAGTCATCCTGAACATACGAAAAGATTATCAACGGATTGACTGAGTCACCGAGCTAATATAGTATACTTCCTCATTTGTTAAATATTCGTTTTCCTGTATGTCTCATTCCTGTGAATCAGGCTGAGCACTACACCATTACCTTGAAGCCTGTATTTCAACAGGGGCCTGCATGTTCAGCTAATGCAGGATATGCAATATTGCTTACCAAATGCAAGGCAACTGGTCATACGACCGAGTATTGGATGCAACCTCATGCGGACTGTCCGGTACACCCTCCCCAGCCCCATTCTGTAGATAGCCAATAATGGGAGTAGAATTTGATCTGAGCGCTTATTTGCCAATGCAAAGCGTCAGCAAAGTTGAACCTAGGATTCATTTTCTCACGCACAAATGACAATCTACTCTCCCCGACACCACTCCGCCTCTCATGACCGTACCTGTTTTACTGCGCTCAGCGGTCGGTATTTGCTGGATTACACTCAATCAAGTCAATTTTGATTCCTATTTCACACCAATACCGTTCTCGAAAAGACTTTTCATCCATAATTAGCATGAATTTTACAAATATTTCATTTTGATGATGGTAGGTGAGAAGGGCAAACAGCGTGACTCAGAAAACCCTCATCGTCATTCAAGATCACAACCTAGTAATCCTTCCTCCCGATTCACGTCGCAAGAACCATACATTGAAGTCGAATCCGGTACAAACGAGGATCTTTCTTCTCCTACATTGAGACAAGCTCCTGTCGGCCGAAGACCTCAAAGAAGTTCTAATAACAATCCTGGTTCCCGCAGGGTCTCTATACGCATTGGGAGTTCCTCAAGAGAGCCGAGTCCTCTTGGACAGTACGTGGTTGTCCGACATCCTCGACGTTACCCCGCCTCACATATTTCATACCAACCCACGGAAAGACCAATTCCTGAGCAGTCCGTTCCGGGAACCCCAGACTCGCTAACATCTCATTCATATCCCATTGATAATATCAACCACCCTCTTGTCCCAAATATTGAACCTTCACAGCCTGGCAGATCATCCGAACAAAACATGGAATCTCGCCCTGAGTACTCAGCCCCGGGTGCGAGTTATTGGGGCTCATACGTACCTCCTCCCTCTCTTCAGCAGCCAAATGCTCCCCCACAATCGTCAGCAGATGATGAAGAAAAGATCCGCTTGAAAGCAGAGATCCAGGCTTATAAGGCTTTCGATGACAAGATGAAAGCTGCTGAGGAACGGAAAAAGCGAGAGGACGAGATCCGAAAAGAAACTGAAATAGCATTTCGCGCTAAAATGGAAGAGATAAAAAAGGCCCAAGAAGAATCCAGGGTTGAAATTGAGAGGGTGAGGAAAGAGGCTGAAGCTGCTGCGTGGGATAAAGCAGAAACGGTGAGAAGGGAAAAGGAGGCGGCGAAGATTCACCAAGAACATCAAGCTAAGATAATGGAAAGCGAGATTAGACTGAAGATCGAGATAGAAAGGAAGGCCGAGGAGGCAGAGAAAAGGGCTAGAGAAAAGCTTGAACGTGACATGGAGCTGAGGTTGCACGCGAAGATGATGGGAAAGGTAGACGACTTCATGGAAGTTGCCAAACAACGATTTCTCACATTCGACATGCTCAACTCTCAGCAATCAGTGGTCATGGGGATGGAAAATCAGGGACAAGCAGACTACACCAAACCTGCAAACCGACGCATGGAACAACAGGAACTGTCGCCAAGTCAGCATACAAGCAGTACGATTTACTCTTCCAATAGAGTTGTAAGTGAGACGCCTTATAGTTCCCCGCCACCTCAAAGAGAATATCCTTCTTCTATCGCCGACGAAACATGTGGCAGCAGGCCACCATCCGTTCCCGATGCGCCTAATCAGTTCTTCTATGGAGACGATTTGAGATCTTGCGGTTCAAGTGCTTACTATGATTATCATCCCAATTTACACCCGTATACAGCGCCATCATCAAACGGTCGAGCCAGGTACCAATCATATGGGTATGAAAGCTGGCAGTCGCCGCGACAGGAACAATCAAGGAGCCAAATTCCCATACATCCAGATCTAGTTCAACAGATAGCATATGCTGTGACAGAGGTTCTGAGGGCTCAAACTCTCGATGCCATGATGGCTGATCGAGGAATGAGAGACAGGCCGACTGGTCATCGATCACCATCCATGAGCCAAACTCCACTAGACCCCAGGGAATACGTGTTCCCCTCAGATCGGGCTGCGGCTATAGAAAACGAACGGCAACGTCGAGCGGATCAGAGTCACCAAAAGTATTTGGCACGGCAATTGTGGCCATCAGAACAAATGTCATATAGGCATGCTCAGACTTTTGACAGACCTCCTCCGTCGCCAAGTATAATCCCGCGAACTCGTCGATCTTCTGTCAAGGGTATAGGTTATGATGGTCACGGCTCGGAGAGCGACAGCTCACTAGCATCAGCCTACGAAACTCCACCAGAAACTCACCGGGTCTCTATGTTTCCCAATGCGGTCAGGCCGCTTGACGCAACACTTGCCATGGCACCCATGCCACAAAGCGAGATCGGCGATACCACTCGAAGGACTGATAATGCCATTGGCAATGATGGATCAAGAACATATGTCAACTCGTCCATGGGGGCTTCAGTCAGGGACACAAAACTAGAAGACAAGTTATCGGCAGCTATGGCCCATATGAATCTACAACAAAGCCCGTCAGGCAATTCGTTAGCCGAAGAGTCCAAGTATCACCATACAGAGCGAGGCGACGTTTCGCAATACCTCGTTGATGATTTCCAAAACACCGAGAATTAGTATTGAGACGCCAGCAGCCGTCTTGCATGAACTCACATATGTTCACAGACCACGCAGGTTGGATGGATAGTGGCGCAGGAAGAAGACAGAGAGTTCCGTTGGAGTTCCTTGGCGCGGAATAAACCACGAAAACGTATTAGATGGAAACTTGACGGTGGTTGAGTGAGATTTCCGAAACTCGAAATTAGCTGCAAATTGGGGGCGGGCTGGAACACCGGGCGTTATTGTGCCTTCTCGCTGGGCCTGCACAATACTAGGCGCATTTGAGTAAGGCTCTGGTAGACCTCAAAGACTGAAGAGTGCCAGGAATTATTACTCATAGATAGCCAATTCGCGTACATAAATAGAGTTTTTCTAATTGCCAGAATGTTAATATGCATCAGTAAGTCTCCAATCAACGCTCAATCCCGAGTGACTTGAATTGACACCATCATTAATCCACGTAGAATATGAAAGTCCTTATGATGCTGTTAGCGCAAGTTCATTTTAATGCCACCACAAGCTGAAAACTATCGGACCGATAGGTCAGCCACTTTGCTGACGGTTAGACCAACTATACTTAAAGCGGAAGGCCGTAAATCATATTGGTTGTTAAACCTGGGCTTCTCCAGAAACCTTATTTGAGAGACCATCACTAGCTTACTGGTAGTTTCCTAACTACGGATACCGGTACCTCTCCCGTTCCAATCATTCGGGCCGTCCCCCCAATCCATTGCCTGGCTTTCCAGGAAGTGAGGAGAATCTGGGGAAATATGGCCTGACCTCTCCGCTAGTTTCTATGAAATCAGGGGAACCTGGGGAAATGAAGTGCGCCTTCGGTCCTTTGAGTCATGGGCTGCATAAGCACCGAATGAATCCCTGCCAACCTGTAGAGACAGGTGAAGCATTGGCTTGGGTGAAAAGTATAATATCGTTTGATCGCCACGGCGAGGTGGATCATGTAACCTGAAATGTCCATCTCTTATGCAACCTTGTCCCTTTTTACCCAACTCTTCAGTTCCTTGGAAACATGTCTGTTTCAAGTGCTAACATCAGCAAAGATGAGATTGTACTTATACCTATGACTACCAAGGCAACTGTCTCTCATTACGAGTCAGTCGCTGACGTCTACCCCTTGGACAACCTTACTCGTAACGCTTCAAACGTTTACAACACCACCATTGACAGTCCGATATGGCTTCCTCCGCGATCATCAAGCTCGGACGGTGTAGGCGCAAGAATACATCGTGGCCTAGCAACCGAGAAAGAAATGACCCTACTTCGGTGCTGTCGCCATTTTCCGAAGGCCATTATATGGTCTTTGCTTCTGTTCCTCACCGTCGTCATGGAGGCTTACGATAAATCTCTCATTTCCGGATTCTTTGCCTTTCCTTCCTTCAGACGTAAATACGGAGAGCCCAGACTGCCGTCAAGCGATTACCAGGGCCGACAAGATTTTGAGATCTCTCCAATGTGGCAGATGGGACTCCAGAATGCTTCAGTGAGTTGTGAGATCATTGGGCTTCTTACCAATGGTTATATATCATATATGATAGGATACCGCAAGATGATGATTGCCGCTCTTATCTGGCTGTGTCTTGCAATTTTCCCAGCTTTCTTTGCACATAATATAGCACTACTACTCGCTTCTCAAGCTCTCTGTGGTAAGTTCGTCACTACATACTAACCATTCTGATAAGCACAACACAATGATCTGAAAGCTAACGTATCCTTTGAAGGGTTATCATGGGGTGTCATTCAGACTTTAGCAGCGACCTATGCTGCCGAGGTAGTGCCTTCGGTAATCCGAGCTGCCATACTGAGCAATGTCAATATGTGCTGGCTTATCGGCCAGCTCCTGGGCACTGGGATCCTGCGCGCCTTGGTCCACGAGACTTCAGACTGGTCATATCGTCTACCTTTTGCGTTACAGTGGGCGTGGGCTCTTCCACTGCTCTTCATTATTTATTTTGCCCCCGAAAGTCCCTGTAAGAATGCCTTACTTGACTCCTCCAATCTGACATTTACTCATGTTCAACAATAGGGTGGTTGGTCAGACATGAAAGACTATCAGAGGCTCGTGCTTCACTGCGTAGACTTACGAGTAATAAACACCTTGACATCGAAGATACAATCACCATTATGCAACATGTCGACTCAACAGAGAAGAAACTAGGATACGGCGGTGCAAGCTTTGCAGATCTATTCAAAGGCTCGAACCGTCGAAGGACCGAAATCTGTTGTATGACATGGTCCTGTCAAGCTCTATGCGGAGCTTCATTAACCGGATATGCCCCGTACTTCCTCGAACAAGCCGGTTTCGAATCGTCCAAATCTTTTACTCTGGCCACCAGCATGTACGGCCTCGGCATCTTGGGCGGTATGATATCCTGGCTATTGCTATCCACGGTCGGCCGCCGGAGACTCTACCTTTCCGGGCTGGTCGCTGCGGTCATCATTCTCACCACAAGCGGTGTCCTATCCATTACTTTAGCCGACCGCTCGTCACTGAACTGGGCTCTTGGTTCACTCATTATTCTGATGACTTTCACTTACAACCTCTCTATTGGCCCGGCTTGCTACGTAATCGTGGCGGAGATCCCTTCAACAAGGCTTCGAATTAAGAGCATTGCCCTAGCCAGGATAGTGTATAATATTTTCACCATCATCAACAATATTATCACGCCACAATTTTTAAACCCTACAGCGTGGAACCTAGGTGGTAGGTCTTGTTTGTTGTATGCTTCTACGTCTCTCATATGTCTTGTATGGTGCTATTTCCGCCTTCCTGAAACAAAGAAGCTGTCGTATTTGGAGTTGGATATTCTTTTTGACAAAGGAGCCCCTACGGCCAAGTTCAAGGAGTTACAAAAGAGACTCTCTGAGTCGGCATATATGTCAGTATCAAGGGCAGAGAGGATCAGAAATGCTTGGCATGGCTGGCTTGCTTATTCCTAGAATCCATCTTGTTCTGTATTACAAGACAGTTTTAATAATTTAGTTCCACTGTGTTTGACGCTCCCCAAGAACATCACAGCCGCGAGTCAGTCATAAGAAACCAGGTATCATACCTATTATTGGCTCTGTCCTGTTCTCGTTGTTTCCATGGGAGGCTGTGTTCAGTTGATTTGCAGTTCCTTCCATTCGTACATGGCATGAACTCCTGAGTCGCGCGACTTCAACTTCAACGCAGTTACCAATGACTCACGTGCCCAGCCTCGATCTAATGTCAATCTTGACCTTGCACAGACACCATACTTAGGATATTTCAGATTGGTTTATGTTATCATCCTGACCGATGGTCAAAAGTCTTCAACCCTATAGCGCTACTCGTCTCTATTGGATCCCTAATCTAGACAATCTACTCCAAACGCAAAGACTGGCGCGTCGCCGAGGCTGAACAACGCCAGGAGAATCGAGACAATGCGCCATCTGCATCCCAAACAATTTCCCCAGAGCAGCATGTGAACTCAGAGGGACGCTTGAACTCTAATTTCGATGATCTGAAGAACTCGCTCATGAAACATTTTGACGAAATGCATAAGACACTCAAGCAATCCTCCGACGACGCAAAGGTGGCGCTCAATCAATCCTTCTCTAAGTAAGTAGCTCATGTCTATGTGTGTAATATGTTCTGGGTTCTGATAAATTCGTAGAGTGGACAACTGAATCTCTTGTATCCAAGATCAATTACTCAAGTTAGACGAACAGACAAACGACCTCAAGGCGCTCAAGTGTGCAAACGACTCGATGAAGGAAGATTTGTCGGGCCTCAAGATCACTATCTCGACCTTCAAGTCCTGCGAATTTGATACCGCCCAGACAGCCGTCAAAAACTCTGGTGTTTCGGCAAAGCAAGATGATCACCCGCTACACCGCACTATGTCGTGCAAGCCTGCTGAGAAGAAGCCATGGAACGCCGACTTCCAGAAGATGGATCAAGAAGCAAAACCCCAAATTATATAAGAACTTGAGCACTCCTGGCTTTGAAGGCCATCCCACTTGTACACTTGCCTGAGGGAGGTAGGAAAACTTGGGACCTAAATTCTAAGTGATAAAAAGCCTTAGGAAAGCATATACTAAAATTAGGCTATTTGAGGCTAATTTATTATATCACCATGACTGATTATTGGAAGTCTTCTTACTCCCGGAGGACCTACTAAGCCCAAATTTGCAATCCCTGTATCAGTACACGTGCTCAAAGAACGTCCTTCATATTGCTACTCTCGTGCTGTTGACAAAGACGCGTGCGCTTCCACCGGAACTTAGGGCCTGGGGAATCCAGATGCTCGCTCCCTAGCCCCACCTTGACGAGTAACGACGAAGATAGCGAGAGGTTTCGCAGGGAGATCTTGTCCAAGAAATCATGAACGGAGTACACCAGTGAGTAATCCATATCACCCAAGTTGCACTCCAGGACCTTGTGGCCTCGCTTCTTCCTGGCTTCTCTCCACCAACGAAGAGTAGCTTTCAGAGTATAGAGGTTTTTAGCCCACTTGGCTGAGGAGCATGTGACCGCCTTTACGCCAACAAAGTGTTTGCAGAGAACCACCAAGGCAAAGTCATCTCCAGTGAAGCATATCAGAACATGAAAGTCCAGGGGGTTATGGGTGAGGTGGAGGTGTCCAAGCTGACAACCTCGAATATAAGGACAGACAGGCTGATAAGGTAGAGTTTGGTTACATTGAGTGATGAGATTGATTAGGAGGTAAGTTGATGTCAATTGTCACAGGGATCAGGTTCATTAGTTCTCATGGAGTTCTTGGTAAATATACCATCAAGTTGGAGGATCCTAACCGACAGCTGTATCATAGTCTTTCAGCTTTCTTTCATGCAGTCTAGTAAGAATCATTGAATATCCCTTAGAACATGAAGAGTGTTTTATCCTTTAGCTTGATATTACATGTTTCTTCGATACAAAGACGTGCAGCGCCTGATGTTCATGCAATGCACAAACATTCTGGTACAAGAGGACTTTGATGATGGAGCGTAAAACGGCTTTTCATGCGATGAAGCTTTGCGTCACTCTTGAGCAAGACTTGAAGCCTTTCCGACGAATTCGAATTTAAATGCTGCTGCTTTTTAGGACTTGCATTGCTTCATGTACTTCTCAGAGTAGCAAAGTTGGTAGCTAAATACGTGCGCAACTCAATCTACAGGTACTCTCCCCCTAAAGGTCTTCAAGATGCGTTGGGTCATACTCAATAACGCGATTTTCGCCGCCTGAACGAACAAAATTGTTGTCATTGGACGATCTACTTTGTTTACTTGGCACTAGATTTGATCTTGACTTTCTGGTGAAGCGACTAGTTTGAGGAGGCAATTCTGGTTCATTTGTATGTACTGCTGTGCGCGAATGTTTTTGGCGTTTTTGCTCCAATTGAAGAGGATGGAGCCAAAACATTGCCTAACGCGTTTAGTAGCCATGGTGGAGCTGTCATGTCTGACGTGAAAGGTGATTTGCTGCACTTAACCAGAACCCACCTAGTACTTCAGCTAGAGTCGAATCTGAGCTACTTGAGTTTGCTAGTAAAACACGGTGGAGAAGATGTGTCTTTGATAGCGAGATAACCTCTAATGCCACCACATCAATACGAAATGAAGTTGGAAGCAAAGCCAGTTAATTTAGGATGTCGCGCGCATGCGAATAATAAGTCATTTGAAAGAGAAAATCTGGTGCTTTTATTTGTAGCTGTTTGTGGAGAGTTGGCTCAGAGAATGAAAGAGTAATTGTAATCCGATTGGCATTTTCTGAATTGTAGTCAATTGTTAGCCAACGAGCAGCACAAGTTCAGAAAAAAACCCAGCTGCCGCAGTGGCTGGAGCAGTTATCGCTCAAGCCACATAATAACTGGGTCTCAATCCGTTTTGGGTAAAGTCCCAGCAGCTAGCACGCCACTGAAGTCTCTTGGTCTGATCCGTTTCTACGGTAAATCTCATGAGGATGCGACCCACTGTAGGGTAGACTTCGTTCAACCAACTTTTATCGCAGGGCTTCACGAGTATTTTCGGGGATGGGGAACTTCAAGAATGACAGGTACCCACAAGAGAAATTTAATCTGACGGATCATTTCCCTGAAACGCGTCGCGTTCACATTGCATGTGGCGTGCTTTGCGTTGTTAGGTTCAGATGAGGAACCAGTGAGGGTGGATCCTTGGAAGGTCAAGAAGCGCTTGCTGGAGAGTAGAGGAGATTGTAAGTTAGCAGTAGGTCTTGATTTCTTGGGAATTGTTGTGGATTGAATCTTTTGTTGATTGAGAATAATATCTGTGTAGCGTTTCGTGATGATGAATGGTCTCAATGAATGATGATGATGAATAGTAATGATCAATAATGAATGATAAACGCTGATAATGATTATGAATGATGACGATGGATGATGGTAAGTGAAGAGGTAAAAAACAAAGAACAAAGGCTGGCAAAACAAGAAAGGTAGGGTATTATGAATGAAGTCATGAATGATGAAAAGGGAGGAAGCATATTGGTGGTCGTTCTCAGTGAGGATCGATGACAGGGAGGGAAAAAGAAAGGGGGAAAGCGAGCTACTGGCCGAGGAGAAGAGAGGATTCAGAAAGCAGATAGTACAAGCAAAACTGGTTGAATAACGTCTGATTCACAAGAGCGGCTCTACTACGCTCAGCACTCATATTCTGGCCTAGTAACTAAATCGACACAGTTTGCAGAACAGGAGATTGAACAGCACATCAAGAGTAGTAATGCAAGTCAAATTTGTTACAACTAAATCGTGAAACTGTCTGTAGATCATGACTGCCACCTGCCAGTCCCAGAAGCATCTACTCATCGTCGTTAGGGTCGACAACAGTCTTGGTCCACTTGCGAGCTTGGACGCGACGGTTGAACAAGATATCGATCTCACGGTACGAGCGACCCTTAAACTCAGGAAGCCAGATCCACGACATAACGAAGCACACAAAGCCCGTACCGGCCCAGACATAACCGCATTTCCCGCCAAGGTTAGCCTCCTGTAGTAAAGCATTAGTTTCCTCGCCATAAAATACTAAGATGTGAGCAAGATGTACATACCTTGGGGTTGAGCATGTAGCTTGACAGGAAGATGCATGGAATATTGACCAGGTAGTAACTGGCACGGCCGATACCGGTGGTAAGAGGCCTGAGACGGATGGCTGATGTCTCGCCGATGATGGCATATGAAACAGGAGCCGGACCAAGGGTGAAGAGAACCGACACGATAAGACCCAATGAGGCCTGTGCCAGCGAGGAAGCATTGCTCTTCTCAACAGTACCGGCAATACCCAGAGCGAGAAGGAATAAGACGTTGATGAATGAACCCCAGACGTAGATAGTGCGTCGGCCGATGTATGTAGTAAGAATCCAAGATAACATAACAAAGATCATCTGCAGGGCAGAAGTAATAAGTCCAAGGGCAAAAGCAGTGTTTGTAGTCATGCCGGCCTCTATAAAATGCATTAGTACGTGTCATGTCCTGCAGATGTCTGCAAAGATGAGAATAGTGAAGAGGGAATACTCACGCTCAAAGAAATACGTCGCCTGGTTGGCAATCAGGTTACCAGTCAAGTTCTGGGCAGCATATACACCACACACAATAAGGGTTCGGTAACGGTCGGTACCCTTAAATAGCTCGATGTAGCTAGGCTCTTTCTCGGACTTTTCAAGCTCGATCGTACGGCGCATCATAGCAACGGACTCCTCGTGGTTCTTAACAACAGTGCTGCGACCAAGGCGGGCGACAGCTTTGACGGCATCTTCGTATCGACCGCGACGAGTGAGCCACCAAGGAGATTCAGGGGCGAGGAAGATCAGGATGGCAAGGGGCGTTGGGAACATCCACTGCAGAGCGATGGGGACCCTAGTAAATGCATTGTCAGAATGAATCCTCGTTTGCAAGATCAAACGGCTGGCTGTACGTACCTGTATGCTGCTTTCTCCTCGAGTCCGTTGTAATGATACGCCACACCGTTGACGATAATGGAACCGATAGCCCAGAACATCTGGAGCATCTGAGTCGCTGGGGCACGCAATCTCATCGGTACAATTTCACTGCAATAAGCTGGGGCATTGGCAATAAAGATACCCCACGGAATACCCTCGAGGATCTGGGCCGCGACCATAACAGAGAGCGTGTTGGCAAAGTAGAAGACGAAAATGAAGGCGTTGAGGAGCATCAGGCCGCCGATAGTGGCCCAGCGGTAACCGATGCGGCTAGTAATCGGGCCAGCAATAGTGACGCCAATAAGGGCACCGACGGGACCGCAGCACTGGAGGGCAGACTGCCAGGGGCCCGTGATGACATACTTGTTCACGTTTGCGCTGTAGACACCGTAGTCCTGGGCGAACTTGGGAAGGGCGATGAAGTTACCCATGAGGAAAACGCAGTATGACTCCATGATCTGGTTTGTGCAGCGTCAGCAGCGGCGTGGGGTTTGGTCGAGATGGCAAAGGTGCATGGAGGACAACTTACAATTGTGCACGACATGATAAAAGCCCAGAGGGTAGCCATGGGGTAGGCTCTCACGGCCTCGAGGACGCCCATGTTGAATTCGGCATTTTCAGCCTCGATGGCATCGCCTTTGTACTGGGCGATTTCAGCCTTCTGATCGAGATCCGCCTCATGGTTGATGGCGTGCTTCTGGTTCTCAATCTCGGCTGCGCCGACAGGCTCCTCTTTTTCGGAGACACCCATGTTGGCTGTTGATGTAACGACTTATGGGAGGAAACGGGGATGAAGGTGATGAGAGGGTTGTGTATGAGGCAGAGAAGGCCAAGAACAGGTCGGCCCTGGACTGATTATATACTGATCTGCAGTCTCCATTCAAGCACGAAGGGCAGTCCCCAGAGTCCATCTAGATGAGTCTCGCCAGGTGTTGATTGGCTATTGTGACTAGACGAACTCTCGTCTTAAACGCGCCTATGGGAGCTTGGCACCGCGGATAAAACGGCTCAACGGCAAGGTCGAGATTCCATTTGGGGATTAGTCTCATGGAGTTGATGCTTGATAAGCGCGACGGAGTGGCATCCTGTATTAAACGCACCTATCAGGTCTCAGCGTATTGGAGAAAGCTAGCTCTATCCCCGCGTTGGGGTACCGGCTATACTACGTACCCTGTTCAATTATCCATCTCATTATCGACCTCTACCATATTCCCGGAATGGAATCTCGGCAACATCTTTCCTAGCGCTCTCTTGGCAAGAGTATATAGCTCTGCTCGCGACAGGAATAATGCTCTTGGACTTCTTGTTAAAACGAAAGGTGTCACTTAATGTATATGGATGAACTTGGTTGAAGAAGGACAAAGACTTCACTCAGCGCGTCTTTCCAAGGGGGCTATCTACTACCCCTCTGATCTGCAAGACCGGATTCTGCGTACCGATAAGGGATAGTTTAGCATCTCTCTAGCATTTCAAGACCTCAGCCTGAGACTGTTAGACCTCCCTTCTAACTGACGGTTGAGAAACCGACGCTGTGACACCAGCTATGAATGACAACTTGAATGCGCGCCAATTACTTTGGATTGAGCACAGATAAGCTCAAACTAGCAGACTAACTTCTGAGTTGCATTTCCTGGGGAAAACCGCACTAAACCCCAGGTCAAAATCTGCAACCTCTGTATGTAGTGACGCGTACATACCATTATTACCCATTTAGCAAAGGAAGTAACAGCTACACCAAAGGGAGAAAACCATAGTCGGATATGACTGTGGAATGGAAGTCTATTGAGCTTGATCACTTTCATCTACAACCCATAGAAAAACAATTGAGTATTTCCTTGGCGCGGTTCTGTCGCCCACAAGCCATGATCCCTCGTGATGTTTGGACTTCTTTGGCGCACTAATCACAGCAAGGAACGTTAGCTTGCCACGTTTGTTTGGGGCAGACCATCCCCGAATCAGTATTTGCGGGGGCATGGGATTGTTTCCCCGTGGGGCCTCTTTAGGTGATTTCATGGTTCGAGCAATTTTCGCATTCCACTAGTAAAATAAACGGCCCGATTCTAGTACAGTCACTACCGGCACTATCCGTAGACAGTCTAGTGGTAAATCAACACGAATGGCCTCACTTTCCTGTGTCAAAGCGCATAGTACTGATGCGTCGATCTGGATATAGCAGCTTTGAAGTATTTAAATATTCACGATTTGGCAGCTGGAAATGCATTGAAGTATATCATTTCTCAAAGCACTTCCACATCTGCTTCTTTTCCTCCCTTTGGCAGCCTACATTCTGTCTTCACAATGAAGAACCTTGGTTCAATCCTGGCGGTAGCCGGTATAACTCCCCTGGCCTTTGGCCAATCGTTCCAATCCACTCCTGTCATGGGCTGGAATTCATACAATCAGTTCTCTTGCAGTCCCAACAACAAGAGTATTGCAGAAACCATTGAAGCTCTTTCCGAGCGTGGTTTCGTCGACGCTGGCTATCACTTCTTCCAAATTGATTGTGGCTGGGCCTCTCGCGATACCGAACGAGACCCAACCACGGGAGCTTTGAAAGTTGACTCCAATGCCTTCCCTGATGGACTCAAGCCCCTCAGTGACTTGGCAAGGTCCAAAGGCATGAAGTGGACCATGTATTCTGACGCTGGTGTGCGCATGTGTGATCCTCAGTATCCATCCCCTGTGCTGGGATCCTTGGACCACGAAGCTGTCGACGCCGCCTTTTTCAAGTCGTTGAACACAGAGTACCTGAAATGTCAGTACATTTCATGCGAGGATAACAGAGTCCTACTAACCATGATCTAGATGACAACTGCTACGCTGATAGTGCCAGTAACAACGCCCCCAAGGATCCACGAACTGACTTCGTCACTCGTTTCGGCAAAATATGGGACGAGTTACAGAAAGTCGGTATTCCTGGCATGCTTATCTGTCAGTGGGGTGTTCCATACTCTACATCTGGCGGCCTTGAAGGTCCCGCGGAATGGACTGGCAGTTTGTCCACCTCTTTCCGCCTCTCAGATGACATTGCCCAAGGCTGGAGTAACGTATATCGCATCTCCAATCAAGCCATCCACATCGCACACAGGAACCTCACAGGGCCCGGCCACATTGCCGACGCTGACCTTCTCGAAGTTGGTAACGCTGGTATGACATTTGATGAACAGGCCACCCATTTCGCCTTATGGGCCATGCTCAAGTCTGCTCTTATGATCTCTACAAACATTACGGCGCTCTCGGACCAGACTGTCGCTGTTCTTCAGAACAAGGACTTGATCTCCATAAACCAGGATGAGCTTGTCAAGCCTATCAGCT
This sequence comes from Fusarium beomiforme, assembly GCA_002980475.2. NCBI lineage: Eukaryota > Fungi > Ascomycota > Sordariomycetes > Hypocreales > Nectriaceae > Fusarium > Fusarium beomiforme. The sequence goes on from PVQB02000179.1 coordinate 21,016, forward strand.
TGGTGCAACGATGGACTGGTGATCGAGACTTGTGGGCGGGACCACTTGCCAACGGAGATGTCGCAGTTCTATATGTCGACCAGAGCAACAACGCTCGAACCCTCAACCTCCAGCTTTCTGCTGTCGGGATCAAGTCGGCCGACATTAAGGATTTATGGACGGGCCAGACTCATAGCAGCGCCTCTTCATTCTCCAAGCAAGTGAATGGCCATGGCTCTGTCGCATTACGCCTCTCAAACATCCAGAGAGTCAGCAGCACAGCCAATTATCGCTACACGTCTGTGTCCACCGGTTCGTTGTCCTCAGGGGCCAACACTGCTTCTTGCTCTGGTTGCACATCCTCCACTAAAGTTGGCTACATCGGCGGCAGCTCCAACGGTCAAGTTGTACTCTCGAATATCCGCACGTCCAAGGCCACCCAAAACGTCCTATTCGACTACATTAACGGAGATGTGGGGTATGGTGGTAGTACCAACGAGCGCCTGGCTTCCATCAAGGTTAACGGCAATAATGCGCTGACTGTGAGCTTTCCTCTGTCAGGTTATAACTGGGATAAGGATGTCTACAAAGGCTATGCTGTAGAGTTTTCCGGCTTTGACATCAATGGGCCAAACAATATTACGATTTCGGGGGTTAATGGTGGCTGGGCACCTGACTTTGACAGACTCGCTGTTGTTGCATAAAGCCTTTCGTACCATAGAATCTCAGGAGTTGCGTAATGGCCTGTGCCTTATCTTATCATCTTTGAAGCTATTCCCAGATGTGCCTAGTACCAACCCCATTTCGTCGGTGACCTTCATGCCTTATCTTATCTCTAGCGTAAGTGTCCACTTGTCATGTTCAATGTAACAATAATCCTTCTCATGAGCGCCTACGCCTCTCAGCTAGCTGTGTGACTAGATTCACCACTGGCTTAGTCTCTTTCATCGAGGTCCTTTGTGTGACTGTGATATGTCATGGACCTGATAACCTATGCAACTGTTGAGGAAAATCCAATTACAGTGCTGATTGACAAAAACAAGTAGATCACTAAAAGAGCAATGGGCATTGGGGACTTTGGATAGCGACGTGGCATTGCTACGTGAGCTTGCTCTCAAAGAGAAAAGAAGTCTACATTGCAGTGCCGCTTGTGGTAGGTATGAAAAACGAGTGGTAGTTCTTTTTGCTGCTTATCGTGGCGGCGCCATTACAAGTTCGGTTTCAGGGTTAGGTGAAAATCATCCTTTGTGCACTTTTGCTCTTTCACCAATCATATACAGACATGCTTCGACTCTGAGATCGTACCCTATCCACCAAATACCTCTATCATATTGAATCAACCTCTTGTTTTGCTTACATGTCCCGTGCTGAAATGATGTTCTTCACAATCTCTGCTGCTCGATCCAGCCACGCTGCAAAACGCTCTGCGCCCTGTACTGGACTGACAAAACACACTTCAAGCCTATTATTTGTTAGAATGCGTGTTCATTGCAATCATCAATCTCAGGATCATAGACTCACGAATCATCAAACACAGTATAGTTCATCCACACAGACTCTGGATGCGGCATGGTGAAGCCTGGATCTTCTGCTAGCTTTGTCTCAACCATGGTCTGCATAATGAGTTGCGGATAGCCTCGCTTCCAAACGGGATCCGAGAATAGTTCAGGTGTCTCTTCGTCCTTTTGATCCTGCGACATGACCTCGATCACATCCATCAGCCTGAAGTAGTTACGTCCCTCGGTTCCCTTGGCGATTTGGGCATTGCACTCGCGTGCCGCCTGTATAAGCCTTGCGCGAGCCTCGCTACGCGGCACAGCATCATCAAGAGCAGCATCACAAAAGTACATGACTGATTTGAGAACCACTTGCACGATCTCTGGACGGCCGAGGTGGAAATGCGCCGTCGATACTGTCTCCCAACTGGCTGGCAGGTAGCCAAAGTACAACCGACTGGCGAGCTGAATTGTGAGGTCGACTGTTGCCTTGATGGGCGCCGAGTGGCTGAGCAAGATCCGTTTGCCAAATGAGTTGATAAGATGCGGGACGTATTGCTTCGTGGACGTGATGGCAAGGTAGTCCTGACGGAGGGTTTTAATGCGGCTATCAATGTCTTCTGTTGTCACCAACGGAATCTCCTTCAGATTAGCTGGATCAAGAGCGGCAAGGCTACCGTTCTTTGCAGCGCAATTCCTAGGTTCAAGACTATTGATGGCATTCTGCAATCTCTGAGAAAGTTGAGAAACTGTCATAAGATCAATCATGGAGTGCTCAAAGATGCTCGCCGAGCGCCCGTTGGCAGTGACTATAATTTGGGTGCACTTATCGTGCCAGCGATTAAAGGAGTCGCCAATGTAACCAAAGTGGACTCGTTCTGCGCGTGTGACGGGGCTATTATCGTCAAGACACAGAACAAATACAGAAGCTTCAACAGTCTCGAAGTAGACTACATTCCTGCTGTCCAAAGAGAGCAATCTCTGCCGATTCTAAAGCCTGTCAGCCCAAGTACGTACAAGTTGAAACTTAAACGAAACATCACTTACCAATGCCCAAGAATCGCGACTGTCAGTGGTTAATATGCCAGCCCATGAACTGTCTTGCAAGTCCAAATCGAGAATTGCTTGATACGTTTCCCTGAGCATTTGATATGAGATTGCCGTCTCTCCTTTTTTCAGCGGGACTTTGAAAAGATGCCCTCTTCGCAGTACAGCAACGTACTCATTCTCCGGATACTTCATCATCTTGTCACATTCGACATTCGGTTCTCTTACAGCATTGAACAGCCATGACAGTGAATGCCCACAGTTAGCTCTAGTACCAAGGAAATCAGGTTCAAGCCTGCCTCCATCACGGTCGGCTTTGAATTCGCACAACGCTGTAGTCAGGACAGCAGCCCGCTCGGCCTGGGTATGCGGTGTCGAGCTATCAAAGTGCGTACCCATGAAGTTTCCAAAGGGTGCCAGTGGGTATCGACGCTTGAGATGCAAGGCCTTGAGAAGGAGGTCGGCGATCCAGCTTTCGACATTGGGATCATCGGCCTTGACGCGCAGCTCGTTGTACAGTCTGCGGCCGAGACTGCCTGGTGCCGCTAGGGCACGGGCTTTGCGACTGAGCTCTGTGTATTCCTCTCGAGTGTGGGCGAAGTGGCCGACGCTGTTGAGAAGGTCGTTGATGGCCTCGTCTAGGTCGACAAGTGGGTATCTAGGTAGTTCTTTGCAAGTCCGGCAGCAATAGAAGCCATGGTCAGTCTGCACCTGTTTGCGTTCTGATGTAGATGATTCTTCCACGACAAGACTATCCTCTTTCATGAGCGATTGGTGACGGATCTCATCAGGAATCAGCTTAGATCGCGATGCAACCGTGGCCGTGAGGGCAGTGATGCTACCAGCGCCGCTCAATTCAGATGTCTGCAGATTGACCTGGAACGTGCGCACCATCCAATTCTTCAACTCAATGCTGACAAGGGAATCAAGTCCAATCGTGGCCAATGACTGATCGATCCGAATCTCGTCCGCAGGGCGATCGAGGAAGACGGCAAACTTGGCGAGTGCAGCATTTTGAATTAGCTGCTCCGCTTCAGCCATGGTCTTCACACCAGCCAGAGCCTCTGCAAAGTCGAGCTTGTTGCTTTTGGTGGCGCCAGTGATATTTGTATTCTTCTCCAGTGCGTTTGATAGTTGGCTGAAAACAGGATTGTCGAGCAAATACTCATCATTAGCTTCCACCATTGATTGGCGCGTGATTGCTTGGATGGATTGATGCAAGCCATCCTGTTTCGCAGAATCTGTCATGATGTATTCCAAGTTTGCAAAAAATTCGTCGAAAGAGATATCTAGGACACTGTTTCGCTTGAGAGTTGCCCTGATAGCGCTGATTGCGGTTTCGTTTTGGGATGACTCCAAAGCACCATGGGAATCGATGGAGACGGCACCGATGTTGAGGGAGACATAGTGAGTGTGCGGGTGGTTGACATGAGCACGGGTAAAGGCGTCTTGGAACCCATTTCCGGCTGCATAGTTGGACTGACCAGAATTACCATTCACTGACACGATGGATGAGAGTGCGACGAAGAAGGCCAAGTCTGGGCTGGCGAAGTACTTGTCGAGATTGATGGTTCCAATAATCTTGGGTTGAAGTGGCTGCTTCCATTCCTCGACGGTCATTTGAGAAAAGGTTCGGTCCTAGAGTGAGTGTCAGAATATGATTGGATCAGTCATGTTGATAGAGAACTCACCCTCAGCGCCAAAGCACCTTGTACAACGCCTCTAACAGGAGGTAGCGACTTGCAGAACGAGACTGCATTCCTCATCTGCTCCTCATCTGTGATATCACATTTCAATAGGTGAAGCTTGCCCCCATGCGCTTCCACTGCAGTTATATGCTTACGTCTCGTTTCATCGTCTATGGTGCGCCGAGAGAGGGAGACGATATGTCCGGCGCCACGGGCAGCGAGAAAGCGACATATCCGTGAAGGCAGATCACCGAGGCCTCCTGCCACGATATATGTTCCATCTTTCCTGAGTTGCAGAGATGTTGGTTTTGCTGGTAAACATTTAACCACTGACGTGGGCTGTGACACGAGAACAACTTTTCCTATGTGTTTTCTCGCGCTCATGAGGCGGAAAGCATCCTCGACCTGCTCAATGGGATATATGTTGATTTTATTCGGCGGATGCAGTACAGCGGACTCAATAAGCTGGGCAATCTCACCGAGCATCATGTGTATCTGGTTGGGCTTTCGTGTACTTAGGGTTGTTAGATCAAATGTGGTAAATGTGATGGATTTCTCAAATGCAGCCATGTTCAGACGAGCGGCCTTCTGCATCTCGCTCTTTCCCAGCTCAATAAAGGTACCCAAACTTTTGACGCAGTCAAGACTGTCTCTGAGCATCTCTCCTGTCGACGTGTTGAGAACAACATCCACGCCTTCACCGCCGGTAAGACGCAGAATGCTGTGTTTAAATGAACCGGACTGGCTGGAATAGATGTGGCTTTCTGAAATGCCGTATTCGTCAACAAGTAATTGCTGTTTTTTGCGGTTTCCAACCGTACAGAAGATCTCTGCTCCTATGGACTGGGCAAGCTGAATTGCCGCTTGACCAACGGCTCCGGATGCAGAATGGAGGAGAATGGATTGACCCCGTTCGAGACGGGCCACGTTCTTGATACACTGGTATGCCGTCACATATGCATACGGCATCGATGCAGCAGTAGTGTTGCTTATACCACTGGGTATTTTGTGGGCATGGTATCCGTTGACGCGCGACAGGTTGCTGTATGGCTGAGCACCAAAGCCCATAACCTTGTCTCCCACCTGATAGAGATCATTCATGTCTTGGCCAACGGCTGTTACGACACCGGAAAATTCACCGACCATTTCCACATAGGAACTCGTTTGTCCCAAGGCCATACACACATCCATGTAGTTAACACCGTAGGCATCGGATTTCACCTCAATCTGGCTAGCTCCTAGCTCCAACAAGTCACAATCCACGAATCGGATCGAGCTTATCAAGCCCGGAGTAGCGACTCCAAGCTTGAGAGCCCGGTCACCTTGATGAAGAGTCATCTCTGTCAGGGTCTCATTCGAGTCATCTCTGCTACGGGCCCACTTCAAGAACGTGGTGTCTGGGACGATCCGAGGAATTGAGATTCGGCCATTCTCGTACATGAACTCAGGCTCCAGAGACTTTTGACCATCAGGGTCTGGCCAGAAGCGATTTTTCAAGATCTCTGCTACTGCTCGCCCCGTCATCTTTGGGTCAGGAGCAGGATCGCGGATGTCGAGGGTGACAAACTCAGTGTTGCTGCTTTCGCGACGGAGGACTCGTGAAAAGGCAGTTACCACGCCCTTGTATGCCGTGGACACAGGGTTTGGGGTTTCTTGAGTGATAACCCAGAGAATCTTGGCCTTTGAGGCAAGAAGAGCATTGACTGTTGTGAATAATTGGGGTTGAGGGTCGAGGAGTAGAGGCTTCTCGGCGCGATCAACGACCAAATAGAGCGTGTCCTCACTAACACCGACTCGATCCCAACTGCACTCGGTTATCTGGACTTCATTGCGAGTTGGCTTGATATTCTTGCAAATCTCGGCAATATTTCCATCAGCAGCATCATTGATGAATACAACTCGATTGTACCCCGTGGTATCATGTCCGTTGATCGACAGCGGCAGAGCTTTGGAAACCATCATGCTGTTGTGTGCAACATGTATTCCACCAAAGCTATTCCTGGATAGTATCTTGTCCCATTGCTCCCTATACATCAGCGCAGTATCCTCCCGGAAATCGTCCTCGTGAGCCCACCACCCAGACAGCGTGCCAAAGATGAGGCCGATGACTGCGCCTCTAGGTGAGTTCTCTACGAGAATAAGATTTCCACCGGGCCGGAGAAGCTTTCGAACGTGCTCCATCGTGACGTCCATATGCTTCGTTGCATGCAAAACGTTGGATGCCACGACAACGTCGTAGGATTCGGACTGGAAGCCTTGCTCGAGAGGATCTACCTCTACATCTAGCGTCTTGAAATCCATGTAAGTCTCCCAGTCTGCAAATGTGCTGCGAGCCTCTTCAAAGAAGCCGCTCGATATGTCAGTGTATGTATACTGCTCAATTGGGAGGCCGTTGCTGCTGTGTTGACCAGCAATCCCACCGAGAAGTCGCTTTGTACAGCCTCCCGTCCCAGCGCCGATCTCGAGAAAGCGAAGGCGTGGGTTCTTGAACGTGAGAAGTTGGAGGTATGCAACTGCAGCCTCATACTCGCCACTGAAGGTTCCACCCTCGTAAGCTCGTATTAGCAGGTTTCCCTCTAGCATGATGCTCAACGGATCAAGTGCTCCATTTAGGATGTCGGGAAGGGCTCTACCGACACGTGCGAGCAGTTCCAGTTCGGGTGCGTTGGAGAGAGAATCGATGCGCTGCAAAATGTCAACTTCGTCCTCAGATCGCAAGCCTGACATGATCTGGTTGTAATAGTCAGAGTCAATCCACTTCTTCATCCATCCAAGGTACTTGACTAGATGAGGACTCGTTATCTCAACGTTGTTAGCCTCAACGTAGCAAAGTGCATCCCGGATCCAAATGGATGCTGCTTGGTCAGCTACACGGAAGCTCTCCTGAGCCTCGACAGCAGAAACCTTGCGGCCTTGGTAGTCATATACCATGTCTTCATCCAAGCCCAGTGTTGTAGAGAGGAAGTGAGAGAATGACGTCTCGGTCATAAAATCTGCGTCCAGATTCCATTTCAATCGGTTCACCTTATCCTGAACGAAGGGTCGGTTCTCACTTTGATGCGCCTCGCCGATGGCTCTGAGGTTGACTGAGAGCTTTATGACGGGTCTGAGTTGGCCATCAGGCTCTTGCTGGAATACCCAAGACTGCCCTTTAGATGCTTTTGGTCCGTCGGGTTCAATCTGCATAGCGGCAGTCAGGCGCTCGCCTGCTAGTGCCGAGATTCCGGCATCAATCTCCAGCAGACTAATCTTGGTCGGAACGCAAGGAGCGTTGGAGATAAACTTCTTGAAAAGCATTCCAGCAAGTTGGTGAACAGCATCGAGAGTGATTGGGTGGATGACATGAGGTCTGAAAGATCGATATGGCATCAAGGCAGCTACGTCTGGAACAACGATACCGAGAAGACCTTGTTGGCTGCCGTATTTCAGAGAATCGATTGGACTGAATGCTCCGTCCCATTGATTGCCAGTGAGCTTGGCAAACTCATAGAACTCAGCCTTTGTCATGTCCATATCACAACTCTGTTGAGCGCCATTCAGGAGTTGCATTGATTCCTCTCGCCGAAGATCTGCTTCCCTTGTTCCATTCACTTCATCAGTCTCGATACTTTCATATTCAACCGTGATTTCACCCGAGCAGTGTTCAGTCCATGATCCATTGGCACTATCATATGACCAGATTCGGAACGTCTCCCAACGATTGCCTTCATATTGACCCGAAGTAGACATGCTGAGCTGTACTTCAACCTCGCCAGACTGTTCGTCATTATCTGACTCGCTGAGGACAATGGACTTTGAAATGATCACATCACGGAGGATGAACTTCAAGATCGACCGCTGAGCATCTCTCAGCTGCACAAGCTGCTTCATCGCCTCAATAGCCATGGTAAGGTATCCTGCGCCAGGATATAATGTAAAGCCCTCAACTACGTGATCACGTAGCCACGGCAGAGCATCCAAATTGATAAGATATCTCCATCGCGGCTCATGAATCGTGCTCGCCGGATCCAGTAGACCAAGTAAATCATGTGGTGGAAACTTGCGGAAGCGGTGAGCCTTGCTGAGTCTAGATTCGTGCCAGAATGGTGCCAGGTCCCAAGGGTACGATTTTAAGTCTGTGACGATTTCCGGCTCTGCTTCATCGGCCATCTTGAGTACCGCTTCCAGATCGACCTTGAGGCCAAGCTCGAAGATCTTGCCGGCAAGGGACAAGACAGTCTGAACTGCGTTGTTTCCGCGGACCAAAGCAGATAGATATTCAAATTTAGATTTTGTGCCTGCTGACTGTGCAAGTGTTTGACGAGAGGGGCCTGCCAGAGCTGCATGAGGCCCAACTTCGATGAAAACGCTCATGTCCATTCCTGGTTCATTTCTAAGTTGATCGTCTCGCAACAAGGACAGGGCCTGGCTGAACTTGACTTGAGAGACTAAGTTCTTGGTCCAGTAGTCGGTGCCGAATCCCGTTGATTTGATTGCGCCGGTAACGCTAGAATAGAATGTGACACCACTGCGTACGTCACAAGACTCGATATTCAGCATTGCCTCCTGATAATCCTGTGCGGCTCGTCGCATATGATGCGAGTGATATGCAGTATCGACTTTGAGCTTACGGGCAAAGATTCCTTCGGCGTCCAGTAGAGACTTCAGTTCCTCAATGGCCGCCAAGTCTCCCGAGATTGTACTGCTGGATGGGCTGTTCACACAGGCTACACTCACAGATCCCGTTGTAAGCCTGTCTATGTATTTCTGTGCTTCGGCCTCTCCGAGAGTGACTGCCATCATGGAACCAGGTACTGCAGTCGCTGCTTTGGCATTCGAGGAGGCAACACCACGGAGATAAGCACTGTCTCTTATCAGTCACATCAACTCGTACGTATCCAATCAACTCACACAGTAATGGCGTCGTCCCTGCCCAAAGCACCGGCAGTGTAGGCAGCAGCAACCTCACCGGAGCTGTGGCCAATAACACGGCTAGGCCTTATAGAAAAGCTCTCTAGCAAATCGACAAGCGCAATTTGGATAGCCGTCGTCGCAGGTTGGGATATCTCAGCCTCTCCAATACGCGACTCACTTTCCTCTCTGAGCAACTCGTCGATGAGACTCCACGATCCTCCCTGTCGTCGAATTGTATCTTCCATAGCCGTCATTGACTGTTGGAAGACTCGCGACGAGGTGATGAGCTCACGGCCCATGGCATGCCATTGCGCGCCTTGCCCAGAAAAGACAAAAGTGAGTGGTGCATTGGTCGTCACTCTTTTTGGACTAACCGGTTGGCCTAATTCTTCTAGAAGCTTCTCGGGTGTTGATGCGACAATAGCTCGACGGAATGAGAGAGCAGATTTGCGAACACCTAGCGTGTAAGAAAGGCTGCGTAGGGTCTGAGGGCTCAACGGGTGTGTATTTGCCCATTGCTTGATGTTCTCTGATGTTGATAGCAACGCCTTCTCGGTTGACGCGCTCAAGACGAATAGTTGAGGAATAGAGCTGGCAAATGTCATAATCTTCGTAGTAGTTGAAGATCCGTTTCCAGAAGCCAAGTGGGGGGTCAAGGATCCATTGGTGGTTCCATTACATGTTTCTACGGTATTCTTATGAGCATTTGTCCCATTTGTAACCCCATTAAGCTGATGCTTTGAGTCTGGGGCCTCAAGAATAACATGGCAGTTGGTTCCTCCGTACCCAAAGGAGTTTACTGATACTCGAGCGGGGCCATTGTTCGATGGTGTTGGCAGCTGTGTAAGCTCACTAGGGATCTGATAGCATGTTAGAGTATAATAATGTAGTTCGATGGCATACAAGAAGGGCGTACCTTTATCGTCTTCTCGTAGAGCTTCAGAGACGGCTTTGGTTTGATGAAGTTGAGGTTAGCAGGGATCTGGCCATGCTTGAGAATAAGTATGGACTTTAACAACCCAGCGATTCCGGAAGTAGCCTCAAGATGTCCTATGTTGGTTTTTACCGAGCCAACGTAAAGATCATCTGTCCTACCAGAATCTTCACAGAAGACCTTTGATATCGATGCTATTTCCTCGCGGTCGCCTACCTGCGTTCCCTGATCATTCTTGTCAGACTGGTTCTTCTTTCCACTTGCTGGAAAACTTACGGTACCGTGAGCTTCGACGAATGATGTATCGGCAGGATTCAGCCCAGCCTCTTGGTATACGCGAGACGAGAGCGCCGCTTGTGCCTCACTGCTTGGGGTATTCAGGCCGGGGGTTTTGCCGTCTTGGTTCATGCCTGAGTTGGCAATGATGGCGTGCACTCGGTCACTACCATTCTGGTCAATAAACCAAGTAACTGCAACATGGGATCCAATACCTACCCGTCCTTGAGTGCATGGTCCAAACGCTTGAGGACAATTGTAGCAACGCCTTCACCGCGTCCATATCCGGCGCCTCTAGAGTCAAAAGCGTACGACTTTCCATCTGGGTTGAGCATTCCCATGCCGCTCACTACACCAATGTCAGCACCATATTGATCTCCAATTTCTACACTATAGGCAGTGCAGATGGGACAAACAACTCACTGATGCTTAGAACGTCTGGGTGAATAACGAGTTGTGAGCCGCCGACCAAGGCAAGATCCGACTCGCCTAATCGAAGACTATGACAGGCCTGATGCAAGCCAACGAGACTGCCAGACTACACTCAATCAGCAAAGAAATCACCTAACAAACTAGTTGCGGGGTTTCGTACGCAACCAGTATCTATCGTCATGCAAGGACCCCGCAAGTCAAAACAATAAGATATCCGGTTTGAGAGGACTAATCCATTGTAAGCCGTCAAGTACAGGCATGACTGGTTAGTGCATCGACTCACTCGACTCTCCCGTTCCGTTCAAGTGCGTCCTTCCAATGGTAGACAAGTCCTTATGGCCCATGCGATCATAACTCCTCTCGAAAATGCTAGCAAACACAGCAGTGTTGGAGCCGCGCAGTGTTTCAACGGCAATACCAGCGTCTTCGAGAGCCTCGTACGTCGTCATGAGAAACAGGCGCTGTTGTGGATCCATCGAATGGGCTTCTGCACTAGAGATGCCAAAGAATTTGGCATCGAACTGAGAAATGTCTTCCTGGAGGAAATAACCGTGCTTGGTCACCATGGCCTGCTTCGCATCGGGGTAAGCGTCGAACCACGCATCAGCATTCCAGCGGTCTTTGGGGATTTCTGTCTGTCCATCTCGGCTCTCTGACAGCAGTTCCCATAGCTTGTCCAAGTTGTTGGCTCCACCTGGAAGCCGGCATCCAACGCCGATGATGGCGATAGGGGCTGGAGGGCTCATGATTAGACAATGGACGTCGCGATTGACACGGCAGTTGGATGTATGGTCTCAGATTTAGTGATATGAGATGAATGATCAAATCACTGTACATATGCAATAGTGTTCATTGTGAAATCCTATATAACGATTCTTGTTCAACTGGTCACGTATCATTTTGCAGACGAAGCAATTCCCCCTCTTAGAAGGATTCAGGCTCATCTCAGTTCTACGGACACGAAACCTCGTTTCGGACTCCGAGTCCGAGCTATCACCATTTTCTCCCAGGCCGAAACAACAATAGGCTAAATGGATCGGCAGTCATGAATCATACACGGAAGCAAGTCGCACTTGGGAGATGGGTTTAAGGATCAGATGAATGTGCGGCTATGCGAGGCCCGTTCTTCCGCTCTTGGCAAAACGGGATCAACGGCGGCTCCTTGCGGCCACGTTAGGATCTAGAACTAGTAGAATCCTATGGCACGGGGATGAGGGGTTAAAGAACAAGATGTCATTTAACCTGCCAATAAGAACTAAAAGCTGGCTACTTGCAGGAAATCATCTCTGTAGGATCGTGAGGTTGCAGCAGCCATGGGGCGTAGTATGGGTCCCAGACATGCCGCGTGCCAACTACTGGTCAGCATCCGATGAGCCGCAGAACTGTGCCTCACAGGAGCCAGATCCTAGTTACAGCCTGCTGGGCGGCCATGCTCTACCCGGGAGGCTGGCTAAATTCTCCTCTATCACCACCCAGGTCTCGGGCGGCAGGATCGCCATCATCCACGTATTGCCCTGTGCATCCCTACCTCCCACTTGAAACATATTGCGGATATGCGTGTTATGTTCGAGTGAAGTCCATTGGTGCCATGCGATCTTACCGGGAGACTTAGCATGACTGATCTCGGCGGGGCTGATTACGGCGGGGGAGAAGTCGATTGCGTCGAAGAAGCCCATTTTGCTAAAGTTAGATACGACGAGGATGAAAGAGTCCTCGGCCGCAAAGACGGCCGGGTTCTCTTTATCCTTCGCGTATGACTCTCGTAGGAGATGCAGTTGTGCATGCACTTGGGCCGGCTTTGTCAGTGTCGCCACCGACTCTCTCACCAGCAGCGCAGTTCTCGCAAGCGGCTGCTCCCGAAGCTCCCGCAGCGTGGTGTTCGTAGACGTCGAGAAGGTCGCATTGGCGATGAAGACGGGACTAGAGTCGGGCTTGTCCTTGCGTTGAGGGAACGTTTCTGGTAGACAATGTCTCGCCTCGTACATGCCCATCACATGAATGGGTCGATCTACGGCAGGAAGGATGCCACAGCAGACTCGTGCCGCCCAGACAGCGAGAATATCGGCGTCGCTGACAAATTTCCCGTTGAAGAGTGCTCCCTTGGGAATAACCTCAAGCTTATCCGAACCGTGGGCACCGACGAAATCCATCTTGATTCTCTGCAAGGCTGAGTCTGGTAGCACGAGCATACGCCGCACTGATGTTGGGTATGCCGCGACGTGCTCCAAGTATTTATCATAAGTCTTCTTGAAAGCCTCAGGGCTCAGTTTCATATCTGCCAGGGCGTAAGGCTCCTTAGGCGGCACTGATCCGATATTCTTCAAAGGGTCGTCGTACGCGCCCATGAAAGGCGGGATGTCCTCATAGCGTCCGTCAAGATCCATTGACCAAGCCAGGACCAGAGCTTTGATGCCCATGAAATCGCACACCACGTGAGCCCAGCGGATACTGATCAATGTCGCATCGTTGAAAAGAGCGATATGGACGCCAATGATGGGCTCTTGTCGACGAACGTGTTCATCAAAGCTAAGTGCCCATTCAGGACCAAGCGTCAAAGAATTGAATTGCGAAGTGATCCCGGGGAACAGTTCCGCCTTGCCTCTTGCTCTCGGGAGATTTTTCGCAACGGCATGTTCCGTCGTTCTCACCGAGAAATTCTCCTCTGAAAATTGAAACGCCGGGCGCTCTTGAGTGTACTCTCTTGGGGCATGAATCTCAAGCTTGCCGGCCTTGTTAAACTGCAAGCGACCGCCTAATTTTCTCCAATCGCCCTGGCTGAGAAGATGTTCAAGAGATGCACGAAGCTTCTTTGTGTCAAGGACGGCATCGAATCGTAGGGTCCAGTGTTGCATGTACCGATTGATAGGAGAGTCGTCAAATTCATGTAAAGGGTATATTATATCACATGCGGATATTCTGCCCAGATCAGGGCCAGTAGCATGTCTGGAAGACATTGAAGTATCGCCTGCGAATGACTCGGTAGGATATGGCTTAAAGGCTGATGAGGTATCGCAGCATCTTGAATAAGTGATTGAAAGAATGTTGTAGAGAATTCTCGCTTCCATGAACCTTGTAAATTACCAGACACCCTTGTAAAACTGCGGTATGGCCTCTACAAATCCCCCGCACTAAGTTACAGGTCTTCGTCGGACCGTTTTCCGGCTAGGCTTTTTAGGCAGAACTTGGGCGTGAATCTGAGTATGTTCTAGTGGGTACAGCGGTTAAATGCGAAGTGTTGATTTCTTATCTGCTTGTAGTAAACTTGGTTAGACATGGACTGAGATAAAATTTCGAGTTGCCTTCTTCTGGTCTAAATAAGAGCTTGGAGCAAATAACTTCCGCTACAAAATCAGCATCAGACTCCACAAATTCGACCTGTTAGCTAATCATCTTACGGTTGTCTCTTCCATTTCGGACATCATCCAAAGGGTCGCTGATCTCGAAGGGGATTAGACGATTTGCTGCTTTAAGCAGTTCGTTTTCGGGATGATTCGAGTCCGATAACAATGAAGCACTGCATTAGATAAATAAAATAGTAGAGCTTTTAAAAGAGAAAAGATTTATGAACTAGGCAGAACAGGATGGCTACGGTACAGGCTGCACGCTAAGAATCCGGGGTAAAAGTTTATGAGTCCTGATGCTGTTTGTTTGGTTCTCGAACTGATACTTTTCAGTCAGAATCACTTATTAATACTGATAGTTAATTGTTGTATCCCTGGCCCAGCTCAGCATTCTTGGGGAAACAGGATCCAGCGCCTGGCGGGCATTATCATCGAGATGCTGGAAATTGCTCAAGGTTAGGTCTATAACGCTGAATGGTTCCGATTGATAATTTGAGCTTGTGATATCTCCACAAGAGAGATCAAACCAATACAGAAAGGAAGCCCAATTAATTACGAGTTTAGCTAGAACCTGCTGCCTAGGCTGACCTCCAGCATTCGGATACCGATGGGAACGACAAACGCTACACCGGCACACCATCAATACAGTGCTAGACACCAAAATAGAACGCTTGATATAAATACTTTTAATGGGCCGGCTTAGCCCCTTGGGGGGGTAAACCACTCCCTAACCCGAAAAACAGTAGGCCCCCTAAGGACAGGCTGAAAATGAATGATGATTATGAAAAAGCTGAAAATCCGAGGTGCAAGCCTGTTTAACCTTATCATCGCATGACCTTCAGCCACAATACGCCACTGAAGCCACTATAATTACAGTATTCAGCTCTATAGCATACTAGACAATACCATATCGATGAGAGAAAAATCCGAGCGACGTGGAGGCTGCAGGGAGGAGGATGCTTTCAGGTCGAATGGTAAGCCAACCCGATCTTGTAAATCGGGCTTCAATAGCATACCCGCCGGTTGAGTCCAAGTAGTGAATGGTTGGTTATAGATTTGGGTTTGCCGTTCTCCAAGTCGCTCTGGCTATAGCTTTACAGTAAGAATAAGAGGGTTCCAAAAATGCTTCAGCTATAATTTTGCGTCCGACGAAAAGAGCCTCTGTGACGAAGAATGCGGCTTTAGCACGGATGGAATTGCAAAGAGTGAACTGAGTCTTTAGCATCATGTCGTGTTCCTCGTCATTTTACACATCACTTGGCTATGGAACAAGGCTGAGCAAGAGCAGTTTAGTCAAACCAGGGCGGTGCTTGCAGGGGAGACCGCTGTAAACTGGCAGTATGGTTGACGGCCACATTCACTCCAAATGCATGTGAAGACTCGGCATTGCTCCCCTGTCCCGCCGCATTCGGCAGATCCCATCCCGTAGGTCAAAGCGCCGAGAAGCTAGGATCTTAGCCCGACTCTAAGATCGCCAGCGGCTAATGTTAACGATTTATTCCTTTGCGGCACGTCCTCGGAGCACGAACTCGACTCTACGACAAGGGGCTTGTGGTCTCCTTTCCCTGGCGGGTAGATTAAAAGTGCAGCGTTGTTCAGACTCTTGGCAGTTGATGCGTATTCTGAACGAATTTGATTTCGGTATCTTGGCATACTGACACTGCCCGCTATACTAGTCACTGTTTGTCCAAGAAAGCTGTGAGTAACAATGCATAACCCTTTTACGAAGCTAAAAACGGACTGGGATTCTGATTTCTCTTTTTTGCCGACCCCAGCAGTCCGTCAAGGGAGGCTAGGGAAGGAAAATCACTGACGGGTACATGCCGCCGTCTCGGAATTTCACCGACAGGGACCCTGAGTTATTGCAACTAGTAGGGATCGAACGTGCCTCATCTGATCCCATCGGCAGTTCCGTCCCTCGTGGCATGCGCAACACTCCGCTGATAATGGCAGAGATGGGTACTTTGAAGGTGAAGAAAACAACAACAACAACCCGTGACGACCAAAACAGCAAATTCAAGTCCCTTCGATTGCAACCTAATTTTTTCCAGCAAATCAGGTGCAATTGAACAGGAATTTGTCTAGTAAATAGACAATTAAATGATCGGTTTGATAATATCAGATAAGGGCAAGAAAAGTGTAAATAGATACTGATAGGGAGCATAGAGAACTACGAGTTGGGTGACGGAGGGACATCCATAGTCAGGAACCGGAACAGCGACTGAACCTGGCTAAAAGGTGAGTAGAACCCTATTTGGCCTGCGAGCCAGAGAATGCTATTTTAATGGGCGGGCATGATACTTAGGTTGATAAGAGTCTGCATTCGATCAAGCACGCAGTGTATAAACAGCTCTCTGCGGGGTTACTTCTGGTGTAATTAATTGACAATCACGAAATCGTACTATTTCTTTGCTCTGTGAAGCCGCAGGTAACCTAGTGTTCTCACTCCACACGAGATCAACCAGGATGAGATGTATCCAGCGTAAAAGTAAAACACAAGCTTTAGAGAATTTATATGATAAGAATAGATTTTAAATAAGATTCTAGCTAGACTAAGGACGGCTTGACTTGGCCTTTGAAAGTAGCAAGATAAACCCACTGAGACTCGAAAGGGCTGAACATGAATGGGATGATTTGTCTGTGATTTCTGCAAGATAAGGAGAAAAATGAGCCTTGAGGCCACCGGTCTAAGCCGTGCTCAACTTGCGACATGCCCATGGGCACTGCCTGGGCAAGGCTCTTAGAAGCCTTATATAACCGAAGTGATTCAACCTCGATACCGCCATTACTCAGCTAAGAGCTGCTTTCGAGGTCGCGGGCGCTAGGGGGACCGCCCTTGATAGGGTGGTTAATGACAGTAGTCTGACTCTTTGCCGGCCTCTTACGTCGCTCAAGGTTGCTTTCAAGGCTGCGTTCACGAGGTGGCCCGCCCTTGATGGGGTGTTCAATGGGAGTAGTTGTACTCTTCGCTGGCACCTTGCGGCGCTCGAGGTCCGGCACGCCGGGCTCGACGGCCTCAATGGGGCCGTGAAGTTGAGAGGTTCGAACAAGCTCTGCGGGTCCCTTTGGCATGGGTACCGCCAGGATTGGGGAGTAAATAATAGCCTGGAGGAGGATGGCGGAAAACTTCATTTTGAAGAAACTGGCAGATACCAAAGCGAGTTATATAAGAGGTTCGAAGGATACAATGCCTCAATCACAATGATTGCTAGGTAGAAGGATTGAATATGAGAATGTGTTGAAAATCGAGGTGGAAAGAGAAAGGCTACAGCAGGAGACTCAGATCTTTATCAGTAAACCTCCTCTCCATATGTTTCTGTTGGCCTCACTGCCTCGGTATCACAAGTAGATACAGAGCTTCTTAGCTATGAACATGCCATTAAACTTTAAATCTTTGACCCGGTATTATAGTATGTTGCCTGCCAACTTGATATCGTAAATCATGTAGTAGTGGAGCGCAATATCGCTTGTGCCGGTGAGTTCTACCGGTCTTCCTCAGATATCTTATCAGGTTGCATTCGCAGCTGTACAGGTCTTTTGATAAGGGGATTTCAGGACAAAGGGTGTGATATATTATCCAATACTACTATTGGAACATAAATGCCCTTTCCTAAAGACAGCATGATACCGCTGTGAATAGGGGAAGCCTGCTTTGACACAGAGATATGAATATAATGAATTTGTGCTTAGTTACTGTAAATAAGCTTTGCGCTCAGGCCCATTTGAAATATTTTGCCGTCCGAGCCACACTGGGATTATATGCTCACCACGTATCAATGGAGATGCCGAACCACGAGATGTCAGACCGTTATCATTTCCTACTGCCTCAGTTCTTAGAAGCTTTTGTTTTCTGTTTGAAGATTTCTTCTCTAATTTGTTGGAGACCTCCTATCCGCTGCATTTGTGGTATGAAGCTACAAGGGGCGACTGAACTTGACTACATGCACTATAACTAATGTATCGCCAGTTCTATTTCGCCCTCGAATCGATTTTTGCTGTCGTCTTACTCTGTGGTGTGTCTGGGGCGATTGTGATAGGCTGCCGCAGCTTAAGTGCGGCACTTGAAAGAGGCCTGCTAGGTTATGTCATACCCTTGTTTCTTGAGGGCTGCAACCATGGTTTGACTGGCAAGGGGCTCTCAAGCCTGAACATTGCCCTGTCATTGTCGGATCCCGGGTCGTCGGCGTCGGCGTCGTCGGAAACGGGGTAGGAGTCAGGATCAGCGTCAACAAAGGGAAACTATGATCATGAAAGGCAATATTTGCGTTTTCCAGCGCTCGAATTACCTACTGCCAGACTGAGGACCGTATAGCACTTTCTTCTCTTTGGTGGTCCACCATATCGTGATAAAGTTGTCTATACTGCCGAGCGAGTTACCGGTCCAGAACCACATTGAAGGCTTTAGTTCTAAGCTTTTCCACGACAAAAGCAGAAGCAGTTCTGAATCGTCTCTGATGCAAATCTCAGATGCAGTCGCCGACTGATTCAGTCAGGTCCAGCTGGTCAGATTGAGAAGACTGAGTAATAAGAGTAAAGCGAGTATGATGGTGGAGGCAATTACCGTACCGTTCTCTATCCATTCTAAGGAAAAGCCATACCTAACACCTCGCTGAACTGTTGCCAGTACTTCGCTCTATAGCTCATGTGAGGAACGCTCGCTATATTAGCTTCAGTTGGCTTTTTGGGTTGCTGGTTTGAATCCAGTGCCGCTTGCCTAAGTCACTGGAGTTGTCATGATGCAGTACAGAATCGAGGATTTTATGGTGCAAGAGTGTACAGGCAGCCTTCACAACAATAGCAAGGGATCAATGAGAAAGGGAAAGATGACGTATGATGAATCCAGGGACTTTTCATGAGGTTCTGCTGCTTCAGTGACTCTTGGTTTGGCCTTGATACTAGACGGGAAATCGAACCCAAAGCACACCTTTCTCATCTCCCCGTCGGCAGAGTCGTGTGCTGTCAATAGTCATATGTTGGTCCAATCAATCGTATAGAAATTGTTTATGTTCATCAAGAATTCACCCATCTCTTTGGATGCCAAGTGAATTGTCGAGTAATCGCAAACTCGCTCCTCAGTCTGAGCTTCATTTCGGTCATATCGCCCAAGTTACCGCCACCAGCTCCTCGCAAGGCCCAGTATAATTTCCCTCCTTTCAGTCCACTTGGTCATCACTTGAGATCGTTAGTTGGTGTCCGTCGGCAGTCATAACTGTAAGCTTTTTCACCGTATCGAATCCCATGCCGAAGCTTTCGGTAAAAAAAAGAGTGAGGCCACCGCCTAGCATAAATCCACTCACACCGATAGCGGGGAATGGCCTTATTGACGACATATCCATCTATGTTGAGGGATATTCGTCCATGCGCTTGCTGACTAGCTTCATGTGCACACGAACCTACAATACATCGCCCTCAACAGTAAGAGTCTGGTTATCATCGCTGAGACAGACCCCATTCACCCAGTTCAACTCCACGAGGGTTCCAATGTGACACGTTGAACCTCCAACGAAAGAGTGGCCAATATTTTTATTGGTGGTAAAGATTTGATGACGCCTTGCGGTACCGAGTTCATTTCGCACTTTGCAAGCACATTTAGGCTGAACAACACAAGGATGGGTGAGCAAATGGTAGACGAGATTGGCCTTTTCACGGTAGCGCTCATAGCCGTCTTGCCTGGTCTCTTGTACCAGGATCTTCCTGGCCTCAAAAGTCTTCTGGCCTGGCTCATCTTCTCGGGGGTCTATTCAGGCTCAGAGAGAGTGAGATACGATGTTATGGACAGGAATGACTGGATCAAGTCAGAGCCCTAGTAATGCGATAAAATGGACGGAATAATTGAACAACAACCCCCATCAGCAATAACATAGTCTTCCAAAAGTCTTCAAGTCACAAAGGTGCAGTGTTGTCTCTATATCTGCATTCTGTTTCCATTTCTGCGATAACAAGAGGCATGAATAGGAACGTCCGACCCCGCCAATGCTTTTTGTAAGCGGCTTTCCACCTCTTTAGCCTCCCAATTTCTTCCTAATCTCGTCAAGCATTCGTGAAGACCATGAAGTGCCCAAACATTATTAGGATGCCTCAAAGCCCGAGGGAGGTTGTCGTTCAGTCCCAAGTCTGTCATGTAAACCTCAACTGCCTGCTCCAAGTGTCCCTGCTCTATCAGCAACGCACCGTATGCATGACGAGTTGGCTGCATCCATCCCCAGGGCTCGTCGTAAGGAAGGCTATCCTCCCGTCGAATGGCCTCGCGCAGGTGCTCAAATGCGGCGTCGTAGTTCTTTCGTCGGTACTCTAACTCTCCATCAAGCATGGCCTCAGCCACCCGAAGAATGTCTCGGCACTTGTTGTTAAAAAGAGAACGTGAGATGGGAACTCTCCCCAAGGATTCATGGAACAAGCCACGATGATGTTCCGACTCTGATACCTTGCCGGTAGCAGCAAGAGCTACGCTCTTCGCATACAAGATGACAGATGTAGTCATGCAGTATAATTCCTCATCTTCTGGTAGCTTCATATTGATCAGGTCTTCCCACCTTCCGAACCTGATTAGAATATGCGCTCGAAGGCTCAAAAATGCTTCAAGCCAGTCAGCCATAGGCGGGGATTGAATTTGAAGGAGATTCTTCGGGAGAGTGGACTCCAAGTGCGTAGCAGTGTCGATGCAAACCTTGAACTGGCCCGCAAGCATAGCAGCATAAACTCGAAAATGCAGATCATGGCATCGATAAAGAGAATAAAAGTTCAGAGGTCCAGCTTTGGCCAGATACTTGTCATCAGCTTTGATTGCCTCTGAGTTTGATTCAATAGCTGCTTGGTAGTGTCCACAGAGCACATCTAGGTGAGTCGGCATGTGATGTAAATGTCCTCCATCAGGGACAAGTCCACGAAGGCGATTAGCTGTTGGAAGAGCGGCTTCGGGTGTAGGGGACATCTCCATCAGATGTATATACATGTGCAGTAAGCCAGGATGTTCCAGGGATCCGTTGAGCGTCAAGCCACTGTCAAGCAATGCTTTGATCTTCAGCGTGTGAGCTCCGTCAACAGGTTTTCCCGTCTTGAGATCCCAGAGATTCCACGGCGTCAAGTTCATCAATGCATCGGCATACAGCGTGATTACATCCAAATCATCCGGAAAATCTTTGTACACTTCCCCCATTGCATCGGCAAAACCCTGGTTCCAAGTAGAGCAATCACTTGAGGGTTTTTCTCGTGGATAGCGGTGCTCAATTGCTTTGATAAGGGCTTTCTCAGCCGGAGTGCAGGATAACATCTTGGCCATGGCCGTGCGGGCGGCATCGTGACCACGCCGAACTACATCCGCCAGGTCTTTATCGTCAAAAAATTCCCACGGCTTGTTGTAATTAGGGCCAAGGCTGTATGCCAGCCCCCAGTATGCCATTGCGCAGTCGGGGTCATAAATGGCGGCTTGCTCGAAGCAATAGACGGATTCCTCATGATTAAATGCATAGGCCCATATGAGGCCACGGTTGAACCAGACCTGGCTTTCGGGGGCGGTAGTTGTGATGATTCGGCTATACAGGCCAAGGTCAAAAGGATATGCAGATGACATTTTAAAAAGCGGCAATTTTCTGGTCCAGGCACACGGTGTTAAGAACGAGTAATACTCGGCACGAAAGATTGCGCCCTATCAAGAGTCATTTGCAGTCGGCGTTTAAATATTCCCCTCCCTATGTCACGGGACCAGGATCCTTTCGCCTCTTTGAGCATTAATATCCTTTGGGCTAACTCAGGAAGAACTAAGTTTGCACTTACAAAAAGAAGGGCGGAATTTGTTGGGACTTTGTAATTAGCGGGTAATAATCAGGAAATAAAAGAATTATCAGATTTCGCTAGAAATACCTTGGTATATCTCTTGTATTTATTTACCAACCTTGAACTTACGATTTAATTAGAAGTTCATTAATTTGCTCATTACCCTAGAATGATATCTAGTTCATAGACAAGGGAGAGACTTTGTTTACATATATGATGCCACATATAGCCTAGGCAGCTAGTTCTGCCTGAACTCTAAGTTAATTGGGATTTTTTGCTCTGTTAGCTTGAAATATCTCGTGGAGATATCATAAGCTCGAAAGCATCAATCGACATATGATGCTGCCATTTAAGGACCTACGGAGGAGCCCAGAATGACTATCTTTACTAACAAAACTCTCTTCCATCACGGCCGCCTCAATTTGGTGGTGATGTCTTGCCAATCCTCAAGATATACTAAAACCGACACAATCGATATACTTAACCGCTTCGCGATCTATATACCTAAATTAATTATATACATCATATAAATCTAAGAATCTCATACTATCAGTGTACCTAAAAGCTAACCTCGATGCCTGCAAAGTTCTCATGTTCCCATTGTTCAACTGCCTTTTCATATTCTACCGTTCCTGTAACCCATCCAACAGAAGAGGTCTTACTATCTGCAGAGGCCGTAACCTGCTTGAACCCGAGAAAGTAAGGTGGGATACAATATTGGAGTGCTGCGAACCAATGACGTAGTTTTTGGCACTCCTCTGTATAGTGCTTCTCTGCGCTCTTCTGGGTCTCGACTTGAATCTTGTCTGTATCTTGATGTGCTGTTGCATGCTTGATGATCCGCGCGGCCAGCCTCGCGGATACATAAATGGGATGCGTAAGGTTGGCTGAGCTCGAAGCACTTGATGCATTATAGAAGAAAATATTCGGGAATTCGTGCGACATGACGCCAAACAGGGTACCAAAGTCTTCTGCTGCCAATTTCTCTCCTATGTCACGGCCACGGCGACCTCGAATAGGGATGCTCAGGCCCCGAGCTGAAGACCCATCGGCTCCGAATGTTAGCTCAAACCCTGTAGCTAGGAACAGCAAGTCTACCCCATACTCTTTAGCAGATTCACCGGCACCAACGCGAACTCCATGTTCTGTGTATGCTTGGACACCTTGGCCATCCGTATTGACCAATGTAACATTAGGTTTATTAAAAGACTGGAGATAGCTTTGATGGAACGTCGGTCGCTTGCACCATCCAGGGTACCAAGGCTTGAGCTTTTGCGCCACTGCAGCGTCCTCCACCTCGTTGTCGATATGTTCCTGTAATCTGGAGCATCCGTTCCACGTTCTCGGGGACTTTATCGACAGTGAGATTAGCAGTTCTTGGGCTACCGATAATACCCGAATATGACCGACTACCGCTCCAACCGTCTTTGACAATATCGTCCTCGGAAGTCAGGTCCGGATCGTCGTTTAGGAATCCGTTCAAGTTTCTCATCCTTTCATATTGCCATCAGTTGTTCTTCGAAACTTGAGCCCAAGACTCTGGCGTCTTCTCGACTTGTTCTCAGGGCCCACAGAAGGACGGAGTTCGTTGGAAGACGTATAGATGCTTAGCCCACTTCGCCAGCTCTGGAACAACCTGAACAGCGGCCGCCCCCGTATCCAAGATTCCAACCGTCTTTCCCTGCAAATTGACCAGGTCTAGCTAAGGCAGACGCCTGGTTTGACCTTGGTGTCGCGTCTAGATCCTCTTGGTCTTGGCCTTGGTCATTGGACGCGCCTCGCTTTCTCTTCGGTAAAGGTCGTCTCCCAGACATGCTATCGTTGGAATGGGGCGGAGTGATGCACGACCAGGTCCTATGAGACCGTTCGCGCTTGGTGCATTGAGGCCTCTCAAGGGGATATATGTCGGGATTGTTGATGTTAATATTGAATGAGTCCGGGATGGCATCAAACCATTGCTCGATGAATTGACCAAAACTCATGAACAGCGACAGATTAAAGATATTTTCTGGTTGAGTTACTGGTTATGAAATGGTGATGCGATGCTGGTATTGGTGATGATGATGCTTGGATTGAGGCGCGATAGGTTGATGATGTTTTTGGATGAGAAAGAGGCATAAATCGACAATTTATTGATGGAGTCGCATTCCAACCCAAGCCTTCCATTCCCATTTCCCAAGCCAGCCAGATTGAGTGTAATTTTGGACAATTCCATGCCATCAGAAATTCAACTTGTGAAAAGGTGACTACGGCAATGACTGGTCCAAAATAGGGTCAATGCAACAATATAGCCTTCTCCATCTCAAGCCACCTGTTCGATACGTCGCGGAAAAATCACAGTCTCGCCCTCGGATCAAATTCTCCAAAAATTCCGAAACGGATGAATAATTATGGCTCGTTTGTCAATAAGAACACGGGTTTTGTCCTAGATAGTCCGACGAATCATTGCCGGTTTCTGCCTCCCGAGCAAACATGCACCATATACGGTAATGCATCAACGGTTGTCAGTTTCCATTTGTTACCATCGAATGATTGACACGTCTCACTGCGTACCTGATGAAGAGGCAAAAGTGTCGCTGGGTCGATCTTCCGGTAATACGGCAGTGCAGCAGCTCTTGGCCAGATTCAACTCTAAATAACACATCCCAAAACACACTCCATGCAGCATACCAACCGCTCACCCACTTGCCCAAGGCACCCACTCCCACACCGGTAAGCATTTCCCGTGTTTATCTATAATATAGACCTTGATGCTCTTTTGAAGAAGTAGCCGGATAATTGGCCAGTAAATATTGTCATCTGAAATAAATACCGGCGTTTCTCCTTGATCGGCTCTGTGGTCATTCCCGAGCAGTAGTTGAACGGTGGCAACACTTTTCGAATTGACGGCATATGATAGTGGGGTGCAAGAACCATTGTCTTTCGAGTGAACGTCAACCTCTTCCCCAAGGAGCATACGAACTACACCGTCATGTACATTCTCAGATGCATAAGACAGCGGGGTCCGTCCGTAGTAATTTCTTAGATCCGGCATGGCACCAGCTTCAAGTAATATTCTCATGCAACTTTCCAGCCCAAAAGCAGCCGACAATGATAGTGGAGAAAATCCCTGATAGTCTTTCAGGTTAACGTTTGCCCCGCTCTCGATAAGCAGTTTCATGATGGTTGCGTGGCCGTTTCGAGCTGCGTAGAATAATGCTGTTTGACCATAGTTATCCTTCAGCTCAGGATCATTCATACGAAGTAGAAGTCGTGTTTCCGCTTCGGCCCCCAAGTGGGCTGTAAGGTGTAGCCCCCTTACCTTCCCCAGGAAAAGATGACGATGCGAAATATGCGCTGAAATTGTTTGCATTTGTATGTTTTTCATACACACTTGAACTGATGACTCCACATTCGGGCCTGACTCAAGAAAGTCAATAACGCCCTCGCAGATGGTTTTACATCTGCCGGAGTGATAAGCCCAGTTGTCTGAAGCGTATTTGTATAGCGGATATATTTGCAGTCGTTCTTCAAAGTCCATAATACTTTCACAATATCCACTTTTGAAGACATCAAAGTTTAAATAGGTAACACAAGTTGTTGTGATGTCGCTCTCGGCTTCTGGAAACCAAGTTGCTTGCGTTTTCTCGAAGTATTCCTGTGTGGTGTAATGGACAAGTCGAATGATACCATCCCTATCATCAATCGTGACCAGTCCAACACATACCTGGACCATTATATCAATCTCGGGCAATGCATCTTCATTTAGCTTGCTCGTACCAAATTGAACAGCAAGGGCATGTCGAAGTTCTTTGACAGTAAGTGGTCTCTTAGCTCAGGTAATCCACGATAGAACCCGCTTTGCCAGGTCTCGGTGGTCGGTTGGCTGATTCATGATCCGCTCCATCGCCATCTCATATGCATCGTAATACGCATTCGATCCGCTTGGTAACTTCTGAAGAGCGTCGCGGACAGCCTGTACCGATGTCTTGCCAACTAGAGTGTCAAGGTGAAGCTGGGCCAGAAGAAACCTAGGCAGGTTAACGGCTTTTTGTTGTAAAGAAGGAATCACTAACATTCCCTGCACAGAGTGAACGATGCCATTCAAGACCTCAGCTTGAAGCTCTGAACGATAACGGACGAAGGCTGGCAATCGTGACATGTGGCTGCGGAGAAATGCCGTCACATCCTCCTCTGTAGCACTCACCTTCAGTAGAATGCTACTCTGGAATTCATACGTAATGTCGGGTATCGGTCTCGAAGTGGCAAAAAGATTGATTGAAGATTTTGCTTGAAGGTTGAAGACCTCTGCTAGAAACTTTACTCGACTGCCATCGGATGTCCGACACTCGTCAAGTGCATCAATAAGGATAAAAGCTTTTGAATAGAGCTTGGTAATATGAAAAAGGGCATCTGAGATTTCCTCCAATGATGGTAGAGACCGCTTGTCTTTATGCTTTTTGTAGAGTGACTCCAAACACGGCGGAAACTGTAATAGGCTTTGCCCGAGCTGCTTAAGTAGGCTTGCTAGAAGGTCCTTAGCTGTTTGCTCGTCTTGGCGTCGAAAGTTGCAATAGATATATGCCACACCGATATCCTTATCATCCAGGAAATAGGTTTCTAAACTTTCGACCACAATTGAAGTGAGAATAGTCTTTCCGGCGCCTGGAAAACCGGGACAGAATAGAGTCTTATTGTGGCTGCCACGCCAAGTTTGGAACTGCACTGAGTCAAGAAGCCATTGGCCTGTCCCTGGCTGCCGTCTTCCGATATTGTCACTTTGCTGAGGACCGTAGTTAGCCGGGGTGAGCCAATCGAGGATGGCTTGTTGTTCCTGGGTTTGATGATGTTGATTGATTCTGTCCGCCTTCCTTGATGTATCCAAAACTTCCTTTCGTAATTCTAGGAGACCAAAAACATGTTAGCTTCCAAGGCACGATTTAACTATCCAGAATGGAGCCATGGATTTATGTCGACGGTGTCTTTTGATATCTCTGTATTCTTATGGGCTTTCATTGAACTAACCTGATAAAACGTCATTCATCTTCCTTTCATCCTTAACCCTCTTCACAGGGATACGACAAAGCAGTTCTTTAGCATATGCAGCGGCTGCCATGGCTGCATATCCTTGCCAGTCTTTATTCTTATGTGAGTCAGAGTAGTCGCAGATGCCACGAATAACTAGGCAAGGAAAATGATTCATCAAACCGGCAGCTTCCATTTCGAAGCAAAGAACCCCCCTCTTTGCAAACTCGTCCCGTACCAAAGCGTCCTTCATTAGCGTATCAGCCGAGGCGGTCAGGCCATAGTGAATCGAAGGATTATCTTCATCTGCTGACCTTTCATCTCGCTGTATCAGCCTCGATGGATCATTGCCACAAACTGCGGCACAGCTGGACTCGCCAATGTCGTTATCTGGCTGGTGAAGGAATCCAGGCTGGTATAGACGATCAGTGCTTGGATCAGGCCGGCCGTATTTCTTCTTCAGTCTCGGTTTATTTTCTAAAACCTTAGTAATAGAATCTTCGATCTCATTCCCATCTACCTCGTATTGCGCCTTAAGTCCGTTCACGGCTGTTCGCAGAATCGTAGGTGGCTGATTTAAGAAGCCTGTTTCTTGAAATCCCTGACCTTGCATGGCTTTTCTAAAGTCGTATTGTAGTACGCCACCGTGATTAGCGCTGCCAGAAGCACTCACCACGATATCCCCTAGACGGATATCATGCTTTTGACTGGGTGCCCCGCCGCCGATGCCGACCATTAAGCCGATCCTGACGTTAGGAAAACTATGCAGCATATCTCTTGCAACGCTAGCAGCAGATGCAATGCCGTATTCCCCATCCGGAAGTACAGCAATAACGACATTATGTTTCCCTATCTCTCCTAGTACATAGTCGTTGTTATCGTGTGGTGATAGAGATTCAGGTCCTTGGTGCTTAATATCGAGAAAGGCTTGTGCAGCAACATACTCAGTTGTGATAGCACAGATCCAGCCCACTGTGTAGTCATAGGGATCAGACATAGTTTTTAGCGTTGTTTCTGGGTATTTGCAAGTAGGATGTGAATGATCTGAGTCATTGACGCGGGGGCTGAGCCCAGTTTGGACCACAGCCTGATTTCCTGCTCATCATCTTCCACTGCTGATTTGTTCAACTTAAGCGCCGAGGCAACTACCCCGCACTTGAGGTCCGCGAACTATGCTCGTATGTGAATGCACAGCGGCGCAGCTTACTTTCCTAGGAACTGGATTGAGGCCGAGCGCAGTCAGAGATACATAAATGAGCTGTTATGGCTATTCTATGATACTTGGGGACGCTGAGGTTGAACTCAGCGCTCAGGTAGAATGTGAAAACAGTTATTCACACATGAACAGGACGGTTAATACATATTTCGACCGACCTTTTGGTAATATCTGACTCGAGCTAGTGAGACAGTGACGCCGTGCATTGATGGAAGTGGTAACGGATGTCCTCCCTCTGCGTACATGATCGAATGCTTGCTATACAGAGACTACCCAAAATTTAATGGATCGCCAATTCGTCGAAAAGAAATACTGATTTTATCACGGATGAAGAATGGCCGGCTCATACAAACATTCGGAGGTCCATTCAACTGTCGACTTAGTATTTCATAATCCTACTCTCTAGTACAGCGGTCCCCACCTTCTTGCTTGATAAAATATAGGTTCTCTTGGGATGCTTGTTGCAGCGAGTCGCTTTCCAGACAGTGGTCATGAGCTTTGATTGAGTCCTACGTACACTTAGGATGTTAAACCAATCGGCCCGGCTACCCGCCGGAAGGACTGTTGACCCGCAATGCGCGCAGTATCATGTAATTCTGTTGGCAGGTGGCTGCGGGAGGCCGACCAACACGTACACATCAGCATAAAAAGCGGCAAACTTTCTCGTTCTGGCCGCCAAAGAGAAAGGCTTTTTTTCGCTCCCGAGTTACGGGATTATCAGTCTCTTCGGTCAAAGATGGAGTCGTCGTCGTTCGAGGTATTCGTAACATCTTTATCCAAGTACATTGTTTGAGATCCCCTATCTGCCAATGCTAATTGACTGAACAGGTTCTTTAATGACCAGTCTCTTTCTGATGCTGTCATTCGATGTGCGGGTCGAGAATTTGCAGTTCATAGCGTTATTCTCTTCTCGCACTCTGAATATTTTGCCAAACAGCTAGATGGGTCATGGAAGGTTCGTAAGGGCGATCTCATTAGCGAACAAAGCTGACAAGCCCAAGGAGAGTTCAGAAAGAGTGATAGATATCACAGACTTTGATGCCGATGTGGTCGAAGCTATGATATTGTTCATGTACCGTTTCAACTATGAACTGGCAGCCGATACTTCTGCCATGATCTTCCACACTAAGATGTACCAAGTGGGGGACAAATATGGCATCCAAGCTCTTAAACTTCATGCCACAGGCAGGTTCCGCGCCGCAATTGAATCTAGCTGGAACACAGACGACTTCCCAACTACAATCAGTCTGGCGTATACCACCACGCCCTCAAAAGATATGGGACTCAGAGATTCAATTGTCAAAATTACTTTCGAGAACTTTGAGAGCCTGGTGAATCAATCTAGGTTTTGTGAAACACTGCGGGAAGTCGGCGATTTTGGGTTTGATCTTGCTCGCTTTCTGTACAGAAAAAGAAGGCCAGAAACCAGAAGATTTGAGTGTCCTAGTTGCTTGAGCTCTTCTGATTTCTGCGGTCAAATCTATTCCCCGAACTATTGTCCGCGCTGTGGTGATAAGGACCCGCAATCATATAGGCATACGACGGTGTTGCCACTCTAAGGAGAATTTGGTTGAAAATTTATATTCATGGTGTGGCTCATAGTTAAGAGACTTCATTTAGAGAGTTCTGGGACAAATTACAGTTTCGTCACAAAGACGCTTTACATTGACGACAGTGTCCACTAGTTCTCACTACATATACACCTTGCCATGATCTATGTGTTGAATAGCGAAGCGACTATCCGAATGGACAACCGGATGCCCATTGGGGCACGTTGTCTGTGAAAGTTGATGTTTCTGACAATATTTCCATGATTTCCAAAGGACAAAACTCAAAACGAATGATAGAAATAATTCAAATGGGGCAATATTAAGAAAAAAAAGGGTTCGCTAGAATTATGCGCCCTAGCGTATTATTCTTTTATGTTTCTCTCTCACTTCTTGAAGCCACGTAATCGAGCTTCCTGCCCCGCTCAGCGCTCGATATACCAAACTTGGGTATGACTGCAGACGCTTAGGTACCTAGGCATAACCTGTTTGTTTGACAAGGGGTTTGAAATATGCAGCTGCTTCCCTTTTCATCCATGCCCAGTGCACGCTGTGCAGCCAACAATCGTATTTCAACGAATCATAGTGCAACTGCTTTTTTCTCGAGATTAAAGGAGGTCTCAGCACTGCACCGAAAGGGTCAAGGAACATGAAGGTGCATGTGCTACTGACAAGCACCAAAGGAGCAGGCCCTTTCGATGGACCACTACGGGTCAGTATATTCTGATTGAAAGCTAAAGTCGCTTCAACCTCTTCTCAAGCAGACTACCTCAAATGACCAAAATATGATGCATCGCTCGCGACGAGGGCACAACGCGCGTGGGATACAGAAAGCGTAGTGATTAAGATTGACTGGGGTCAGGAAAGCTAACCCAGTGGAGGCACAGGCGGCGAACTTGGCTTTGCGTTTTCACAAACTCCAATTTCTTAGCACCCGAATTGGCTAACTAACTGAACAAGGAAGAAAAGGCGTGTTATCGTCGTTCCGATATATTCAAGTCCCCCGCACGCACTAAGATTTGAATCCATTGCCAAAAACAGAACCATAGCATTCCATGATTGACTGCCTGACTCGACCTCGATTTGCGGGACGGGCCGAACCTTATTCTTGGTTCTCAAGTTTACTGATGTAATGTCAAATTCGTAGGTGCCACTTGATGTAGATGAACAGAGTTACTTGAAAGAGGACAAATCCTCCTCTTAACACCCCCTTATAAGGGATGCAGCTACTACCTAGAGGATATCCGAGACCAGATTCTACATACGAAGGAGGGACAGTTCAATATTCTCTCGAGGGTGCCGGTATATCACTGCTGACACCCTTGTCCGACCTTGTTGTATGTCCCTTCTGACCGAAGGTTAAGGGACTTGCCCTCCGACATGTAGAAATGCGATATCGCTTGAACGGCTCCAATGACCCTGTTACAGCAGGTTTTCCTGTGAGTGTTGGACGGGATGAACGATAGAGCCATTTTGAGATATCGGTAGATATGCCGCGCTGGGAGCGTGGTCAAAAGCCTTGGTGTTGGCGCTGCATGTGTTGAAAAGTATATTAAGCGCCTTGCCAATTAGCATGAGCTGGAGTGAGGCTGCACCTAGTGTCGCGTCGGAGAGTGATTAAATAGAGATGACGCTATGAAGAGTCTATAGATAAACTTGACCGGTGCCGAATAGCGACGAGAAAATGCCACTGAGCTTTCCAGGCCCTCGACGTCAATCATAGCAATTTGAACGACAAGATCCACACTTTGGACATAACAGTCAACCAGAAAAATAATCACAAATTCGCTAATTTATGGGCTAAATCTCTCCCTGACCTGCGGCGTCTTTCTGCCATCCCATCGGTCATAATCCTCCACTCTAAACTCAAAAATACCACTCCCCGGTCGCTCCTCCACTGCCCGTATTCTCCTTCTTCCATCCTCGTTCGGGTCTAGATCTATGCCCTTCGTCGTTTTGGCAATTGATGAAAAGGTCATCTCCCGAAGCTCTTCCACTCCATCCTGCCACATAACTACAAGTCCATATACTACACCTACCACTCCGACAATAAACGACGCTCCATACACCCCAATAAGGACCCGATGATTGTACAAGAAGTAACTGCCTGTGCGCATACGAACACATGGGTATTTCGTGTTGGGCCCACCTGGACCCCTGCCTGAGAGCTCGTTTGGGTGTGCAGCCCATGCCACAGCGAGAAGCAACGGGTCTGAGAGAAGAGATATAAGCAGGTCTTCATAGAGCTTTTGCACTGCATTCTCAAAGTCGGGAACTGGTAAAGACTCAGGACGGGCCACCAGCTTTGAAGTTGTGATGGCTGAATGGGCAATTGGTCCTGGTAGCTGAATCGACCCTTGGAGAAGATCGCGGAGTTTCTTGCCTAGGGAGTGATATGCTACTATTTTGCGGTAGTATTGCCAGTCCTTAGGGAAGACGTAGTTCTCTACGGGCTCGGCGAATATGGGGTCTAGAGTTCCGTCATTCGCAGACTCGTTGATGTACGTTGTGTTGATAACCTTTTGTATATAGTCTCGATTGGTGACTTTGTATGATTGGCGCCCACCTGTGTAATTCAGATTGACGGTATAGTTAGTTTCCCAATGCTCACAAGCAGTAATGACAGGCGTATAATCTTCATTCCAGCCCTCCATGCTGCGGTTCTTCGCATGCTCGGCGTCTATATCATCCACCTCAACGTAACCCATCCAGAGTACTGGTTCTGTCCTCAAGGCGCCTAGGTTTTTCGGAAACGGAGGCTTTTGAACTGGTTTGTTATTCTCGTCGACTGTAATCTGATTTGGCTTGTATTCACCCAAGTCTGCAATGCTGTAAAAACTGGCGTTTCCGGCGGGTATCATAACCGTTAGGTTGAAGGGAGTAGTGTAATTTTTAAAGCTACTCATTGTCGAGTTGGCACCTTTTGCAAGCTGCTCACACTTGTATCCAGGCCCTAGGAAGTGAATGGTTGTAGAGCAGTCCCAGCCTTCTCCGCAGATCTCCGAAGCCACGTCGTCTCTCTGAATTGGCTGACCTCCAGCTAAGACCCTGGAAGCGATGGAATCGAGCGGTGGAGCAGCCTTGAGCCAGTAATCGAAATGATAAGGTGACTTCCTGTCTGCCATTACCTCGTTGAACATCGAGATGGAGATTCCGCGCATGGTCTCATTTATAGCTCGTTTATCATCGTCCCAGCTTTTCTTGGCATCATTGCTAAAGTTGAGTGTTCGGACAGATGTGCAGTTTGACTGTTCGCCTCTCGTATCAGTTACCACGTTGAGTGTTGCCGAAGTAAAGATGACCACGATAGGTGATAGCCAAATGTATATAGCAAGGATCATAGCAAAGGATGACTTCTTCCACGCCTCTTTGTTAAAGAGCTCAAATGCATTATGGGCCGCCCCGAAAAGAGAGTCAATAGCATGGACTGTATAGCTTTTTCTGCTAACAGCTCTCCAGGCGACTTGCTGGTGAGCTGCTAACACAGCAACAACTAAGCTAGCCTTTGCAGTAAAGGCTAGGAATTGACCTAGTCGGAGCCACCATTGCTGATTTGTAGCTATGCGACTGTGGAGATGACTATAGAGAATATGATGACCAATGGCCGCTGCAGCCCCAAAAACGAGGCATACTACCATGCACCATTTACTTCGCACCAGCCTCAACCACGATGGGTCTTTTGGAGCTTGGGTTCGTTTAGTGGGCTGGTAGACACCCAGTCCAGCAGACAAGTTATGTGCTCGGTCAGCGGCTAGCAAGTCCACCTGGCTATGTTCTCTGCCGCCTGAGGCAAATGAGTCTTGCAAGTTGGGGCTGTTGGGATCATACGTGTGATCGCTGAATTGTAGGCCATTGCGAGGAGAATCGACTTCTGACCGGGGCGACAAGTATGAGCGCTCTCTGCCAAAGGTGGTGCTGGCAGGTGATGGGGCAATGTTGGGCTGCTCTTCGAAGTGAGTGAGACCAATGCTCTGATAGTCATGGGATGATCCAGAGAGAGATGTAGGTGCAGCCCGCCTCATCTTGCCTATAGGAATCACCAGCAAGGCCTGAGATTCTCTGCCTCAAAATGCAATCGTAGGATCAATGGCTGACACGGAAGAACAGGAAGGGCGGTGAATCCTCAATGACATTTAGCCAGGATATGTGCTAACAACCCAACTAGCAATAGACCCGCCTTGAGATATTGGAGTGTTAGCTATGATCTTTGATTTGTATTTTCAATCACCAGAGAAAAATCAGGCTCTGGTGGTGAGGCTGGAAAGAGGGCTGAGTGTTGACAGATTTCCGGCCCCCAATGTAACTTAACGTAATGCATGTACTAATGCAACAAAAAATCCCGCAATATATATATATATATATAACGTACATGATAAGCGAGCGGCACAGACAACCGAGCGGCACAAAAATCCCTCACCTTACATCAACACTATCTGATCAATTGATTCTCAACCAAATAACATGTCGCAACCAAATGAAGAGGCTCGTATTATTCTTGCACTTCAGGCCTACCAGGAAGACCCAAAATTAAGTCTGCGACGAGCTGCATTTCTATATGATGTTCACTTCCGCACACTCCACTACCGATCTCAGGGTCGTCAGGCTCGTGCCGA